>OX101783.1:69397219-69590887 GCA_944452715.1 Ophion slaviceki
TTTGTGTGCATCGCCTCTGTCGAGGTTGCAGATTCCTTTGTAGCCGCGCGAGTCGTGAGCACCGCTCAAGTCGATATCGCAGCAGCGTGCACACGAATGGGTAGCTCGGTGGGGGAAAAGTCTCTGCCCCTCACTCACTCGACAGGCGAACGGAGCGAGGTTTTCCGTCCGAACGAGCTCGACATATGTGTGGCCGTACTGTGGATTGGAATATGCATTAAATGAATTGCAAAGAGAAAAACATGTATCGAGAAATTTTTTTCTCTCGGTTGGCCGTTTATGCCGAGAATGCGGGTTGAAAAAATTAAAGACGAACCGCGTTGAAAAATAAAAGGCCGAAACGACCGTGGAAGGTTCAAAAAGAAATCTTGAGCCTTTGCCGCGGTCATTAGGGCGTTTTTTTTCAACAGTAAACATTATGAATAACCGTGTATCATAAATGTTTTTCTATCCTCAATGAGCGTCGTGGCTGAGTTGGCAGCGTGACGGATTGACGATGCTTGCGGTCCGGGTTCGATCCCTGGTTAATCGACTTTTTTTAATCTATTCTTTTTCTTCATTTTATATTCAAAAAATTTCGAACATACTCTCGCTTTAGCTATTCTCGCCTGTCCAGGCATTATTTATGATATTTAATTCATATATGTTTAATTTAAAAAAAGACATTGGCTACAGGGATCGAACCCGCGTCGTCTGCACTCAGAGCCCGCACGCTGACATATCAACCGCGAGGCTCTTGTGACTGCAAACCTGCCTTACGTATACACACTTTAAAAAAAAATTCGCTGCATACCAATTGCATATTGTTTTTATGACCCCAAAGTATTATTAAAGACAAATGAAAACGATTTTTCCAAATTCCTAGAGTGGTGTTATCCCTTAATGAAAAGAAATTGATTTTTTGAACGTTGTAAATGTATATCCCCTCTTAAAGACTTTAAGGCGTTTGGCCACCTTGGCCGATCGAAAAATGGGTATATTTAAGAAAAAATAATAAACTCGAAAGTATGGGCCGTAATATTTTTATTCTTTTACACAACGTCAGAAATGGCTTTAAGAATAACGTTAATAAATTTCCGTTCAAAATATTAAAAAATTACGCCGGTATGCACATTACCGCGGAGGCCCTCCGCACGATACGCGCGGTCGTTGTCCCAGCTGTTACCCGGTCATGTCACATCTGCAAAAAAAAATCCGCTCATTCGTGAGTAGTGTCGCTACAATGTAGCGTAGCGGTTTTTTTTTCGACCATTAAAAAAATTATGGCGAGCCGAAGAAAAAAATTTGCATTTTTTACCGAAATTATGGCTCACCATAATTTTTTTTATGGTCGAAAAAAACCGCTACGCTACATTGTACCAAAAAAAAATATGGTTAGCCGAAGAAAAAAATGTGTACTTTTCACCGAAATTATGGCTCACCATAATTTTTCTAATGGTCGAAAAAAAACCGCTACGGTACATTGTAGCGACACTACTCACAAATGAGCTGATTTTTTTTTCAGATGTGACATGACCGCGTAACAGCTGGGACAACGACCGCGCGTATCGTGCGGAGGGCCTCCGCGGCGATGTGCATAACGGCGCCATGTTTTAATATTTTGAACGGAAATTTATTAATGTTATTCTTAAAGCCCTTTCTGACGTTATGTAAAAAATAAAAATATTCCGGCCCATACTTTCGAGTTCATTATTATTATTTTTTTAATATGCCCATTTTGCGATCGGCCAAGGTGGCCAGACACCTTTAAAGAATCTCGTACGTGTTAGCGAAAACCGGCAGAACATTTTGAAGCAACTCATCCACTTCTTTGATGTTCGCTATTTCGGTGTTCGCTATTTTGGACCTTCGCTCGTTTGCCTATCTGAGATCTATACTTTCGAAGTTTGTATCCTCGATATATATGTCTTTTTGCTATAGATGGTATTACCAATATTAGATACTCACGTCTTTCCATTTCGGAGATATGGATGTTCTAGATTTTTTGAATCTGTATTTGTATGACTCAAACTGCAGACAATCTGAATACACGTTCTCGAATAAATAATCCTTTGTAATTATAATTGTAATAGTTATTCAATTTCGTCATCGGCCGAAGAATAAAATTTTGAATAATTTACAGTTCCTTACTTTGAGTTTAAAATTCTGTCATTTCGAAATCTTTGCATGTCGTTCTATATTTGGCCTTTCAAAGTTTTGACCCCCATCCCAATGTGAAATGTGTTTTGAAAATAAAGCCGATCGAGAAAGACTCAAAGTTCTCTTCGAGCCTTTCTCGATCGTCTCGGCACTTTAATTCAACAATTTTTTAAATTAATTTTCTAATGGAAAAAGTAAAAACTCATTTCCGTATTGGGGGAAACATTAATTTTTTTGTCACATTTTCCAATACTGTTTGCACCAAAATTTGGAACGCCCGCTCATTTTGAGCAACTTCAACATGCATCCGGCGGGGCGAACGACTGCGTGTTCGGTCGCGTCGACGTTACCCGCGGCGTCCTTGCTGCGGCCGCTCCCCTCGTTCGTGCCGCTGTTCTTTCGATGGCCTGCCCTTCTCGCGCCCTTGGGCTCCCTCGGGTGCCTCTTGACGCTGCGGCTGCTGCTGGCGACCACTTTTCTTTTTGTTGCGGCGCCAAAATGTAACTGTACAAAACAAATTATAAACAACTGTTCTTTGTAACTGTACAAAATAAATAATAAAATGTACACCTAAAATACATTACTCACACAAATTAAGAGATTTTAAAAAATTCCGAATTTTTGGCTGATTTTCAACAAGGGATAACTCGGAGAAAAATGGTCGTACAGAAAATTAAAAAAAAGGAAATTATAGCTTCAAGTATCTAGTTTTCAGGTCTGGACTGTACATTTTTTAGCGTGGGTGGTTTTCTTGTAATCATCCGAAAACCAACGAAATTTTTTTTCCAAATTTTTGCTCGTCTTTAAAATGGTCTGTCGACTTCAAATGATTTTTTTTTATCATACGACTATGAAAGTCTTTTAGGCAATTTAATCAGCTTTAATTTGACCTTTTAACGAGCTCTGTACGATGATTTGGCGCGGAGTAATCGTCGAGGATTTCAATGCTTATTGAGCTCTTGATTCTCTGCGTTATTAATGTATACAAAAAAATGTATCGATTATTTTTTTAGGTTATACGTTAATTTAAATATAATAATAAATCTAAATTACAACTTATTTATCTTCTAAAAAATTGTTTACGCTTTACTCACACCCGTTCTTATGCCAAATCAATTATAATTCATAAAAGTAAGCCGAAATATATTTATATTCGTATTATTATATTAATTATCATACTTTCATCAAGCGATAAAGCATTATCCCCAAAAACAAGCCAATCATCCATCCGGCCGGGAATTGTAAGTACCAGAAAGTGCACATATTCTATAAGCTATGAGATGGTCCCGTTGGTAGCGTTCCTGGCTTCGGTCCGCAAGGGCAAATTTATTTTAGTTAAATAGGCAAATTTAGGCAAATATATTTAAATTAAATTTAGTACAAATTTTTCTCCAAATTTTTCATAATTTCTCATATTTTAGTAATATCTGAGATTTTCGGAGAAAAAGCGATTCAAAACAGATTCAAGTACTGGTCTATTTCCAAAAAACACATTTTTTTTACTTAAAATTCATGATTTCTTATTTTTTTCCCGGAAATTTCTCTTTTTCCTATGACCTGAGTGAACGGCTACGGAGATATTCGGAGAAAAGTTAAAGATGAAAAGAAATGAGATTTTCGTTAAAAAAAACTTTTTATTATTATTATTTTTTTCCGGAAATTTCCCTTTTTCCTATTACCTGAGTGAACGGCTGCGGAGATATTCGGAGAAAATTTAAAGATGAAAAAAATGAGATTTTCGTAAAAAAACTTGATATTATTTTTTTCCGGAACTTTTTCTTTTTCCTATTGAGTGAACGGCTGCGGAGATATTCGGAGAAAAGTTGTAGATGAAAAAAAAAGATTTTCGTAAAAAAAACTTATTACATTTTTTTATCCCTCATAATTCTGAGAAATAATGAATTTCCTAAATTTTTGCAAACATTATTTTCCTTAAGGGGCAACACCACTGTAACGGCCTCCCACGAAGCGTATGAGACAAATAATACTTGGGGTAATTATTAAGCATATATTGAAGTATGTTGCAAAAAAAATTTATGGGAAAATATTACAAAATGGCGACACTGCAGCAAATTCTTCCGAGGCATGTTGAACTTAAGGTGCTCTACGGCACGCAGTATAACTTGTGCCAATTTTGATCTGGACAAAATAATTTTTTTTAAATTAAATCTCAATGAGTGGTTTTTTCCTTAGGTACAACGCTTGTCGCGTTTGTTACCTATTCTTTCCCATCATTATGACCGTTCTTTCCTCTACTGTTTTACTCCTTTTCTTCTCCATCTTTCCCCTCTTCCCCCCCTCTTGCGGCTGCAGCCGACTTCCCCCTCTGTATTATATTCATCATGACATTTCTGTCATGGGTATAGGGAAACTACGGAAAACCTATACCAATACAGCCGGTCATCGAGATCGCCCCCCAGTCGTGGAACTAGTCTTATTTCGCCGCGAAATGCCGAAGAAAAACATTTCACGACGAAATGTACGCGACTGGGATTCGAACCCGCGAGACCTCCCGGTCCGCTGGTTTAGTGGCGAGCACGCTAACCACTAGACCATCGCACCGGTTAAATCTCAATGATTGTAGCTAGTGAACCACGTAGAGGATTTTGGAAATATTGATTTTTGAGTAATTGCCGAGTATTGGACTAAAAATGTTCAATTTTTTAAAGACAATTATTTTTAAATAAATATTGTTTAAATTAGCTTATCGAAAATCCCCTACGGGGTTCAGTAGCTACACTCATTTAGACTTAATAAAACAAAATTCTTTTTTTTTAGATTAAAATTGGCACAGTTATACTCCGTGCCGCAGAGGTTCGACATACTTCGGAAGAATTGCCGCAGTGTCGCCATTTTGTAATATTTTCGGATAAAAATTCATAGCCATATATTTAAATATATGCTCAATAAATACCGCAAGTATTGTTTGTTTATCACATTTTCTTCCGCCAAAAACATACAAAAAAATACGCTTCCTGTAAGGCCGTTACAGTGGTCTTTCCCCTTTGAAGTCTTCATATAATTTCCAAGATTTTCCCGTGATCGTGATTAAAATGATGTAATATTCGGAAAAATTCGAAAAAAAATTCGGATAAACTCGGATGTTTGCGTAAAAATAATCGTCCGCAAAACTCCGAATTCTTCATATTTGTTCCAATTCATAGAAAAAATCGGAAAAATTTTCCGGAAAAAATCGGAGTTTTTCGGAAAAAAATGTGCACTAGGGGCGCGGGATCGTACCCCGCGCTCAGTGCTTTTTTAAAATTATTATTACTATTAATTCTTATTTGATTAGTTATTTTTATTAGTTATCATTATTATTTTAATTAGTTATCTTTTAGCGCGAACGGGTGTGAGTAAAGCGCAAACAATTTTTTAGAAGATGAATAAGTTGTAATTTGGATTTATTATTGTATTTAAATTAACGTACAAACTAATAAAATAAGCGGTCAGAGTGCGCGATAAATTTGTCGACACTAAAAGATAACTAATTAAAATAATAATGATAACTAATAAAAAAAAACTAATCAAATAAGAATTAATAGTAATAATAATTTTTAAAAAAGCACTGAGCGCGGGGAACGATCCCGCGCCCCTAGTGCAAATATTTTCAGAAAAACTCCATTTTTTTCCGAAAATTTTTTCAGACTTTTTCCGAATTTTTCTTTGAATTGGAACAAATATGAAAAATTCGGAGTTTTGCGGACAATTATTTTTACGCAAACATCCGAGTTTCTCCGAATTTCTACGAATATTTCATTATTTTAATTACGATCACGGGAAAATCTCGGAAATTATATGAAGACTTTAAGGGGTTAGACCACTGTAACGGCCTTACAAGAAGCGGATATTTTGAAAAAATTTTTTTGGCGGAAGAAAATGTGACCAACAAATAATACTTGCGGTATTTATTGATCATAAATTTAAGTATATTGCTAGAAATTTTTATCCGAAAATATTACAAAATGGCGACACTGCAGCAATTCTTCTGAAGCATGTCGAACCTCTGCGGCACGCAGTATAACTGTGCCAATTTGAATAAAAAAAAAAGAATTTTGCCTTATTAAGTCTAAATGAAGATTTTTAGTCAAATACTCGGCAATCATTCAAAAATCAATATTTCTAAAATCTCCTACGTAGTTCACTAGCTACACTCATCTAGATTTGATTTAAAAAAATTATTTTGTCCAGATTAAAATTGGCACAAGTTATACTACGTGCCGTAGAGCACCTTAAGTTCAACATGCCTCGGAAGAATTTTCTGCAGTGTCGCCATTTTGTAATATTTTCCCATAAAATTTTTTTGCAATATACTTCAATATATGCTTAATAATTACCCCAAGTATTATTTGTCTGAAACGCTTCGTGGCAGGCCGTTACAGTGGTGTTACCCCTTAAGGAAAATAATGTTTGCAAAAATTTCGGAAATTCATTATTTCTCAGAATTATGAGGGATAAAAAATTGTAATAAGTTTTTTTTACGAAAATCTTTTTTTTTCATCTACAACTTTTCTCCGGATATCTCCGCAGCCGTTCACTCAATAGGAAAAAGAAAAAGTTCCGGAAAAAAAATTATATCAAGTTTTTTTACGAAAATTTCATTTTTTTCATCTTTAAATTTTCTCCGAATATCTTCGCAGCCGTTTACTCAGGTAATAGGAAAAAGGGAAATTTCCGGAAAAAAATAATAATAAAAAGTTTTTTTTAACGAAAATCTCATTTTCTTTTCATCTTTAACTTTTCTCCGAATATCTCCGCAGCCGTTCACTCAGGTCATAGGAAAAAGAGAAATTTCCGGGAAAAAAATGAGAAATCATGAATTTTCAGTAAAAAAAAATGAGTTTTTGGGAAATAGACCAGTACTTGAATCTGTTTTAAATCACTTTTTCTCCGAAAATCTCAAATGTGACTAAAATATAAGAAATTATGAAAAATTTGGAGAAAAATTTGCACTGGGAGCCCCTGCGGACCGAAGCCAGGAACGCTACCAACGGGACCGTCTCATCGCTTGTAGAATACGTGCACTTTCTGGTACTTACGATTCGCGGCCGGATGGATGATTGGTTTGTTTTTGGGGATAATGCTTTATCGCTTGATGAAAGTATGAGAATTAATATAATAATACAAATATCAATATATTTCCACTTACTATTATGAATTATAATTTATTTGGCATGAGGACGGATGTAAGTAAAGCGTAAACAATTTTATATAAGATAAATAAGTTGTGATTTAGATTTATTATTATATTTAAATTAACGTATAAACTAAAAAAATAAGCGACACATTTTTTTGTATACATTAATAACGCAAAGAATCAAGAGTTAAATAAGCATTGAAATCATCTAAAAGTCTCGCGCGTGCCGATGGGTGACGTCACGCGCGAGTCGTGCTCAGATTGCTTTTTCCCTCGAAGCCTTCGTTTCGGCTTGGCCGCACATGAACGTGTTCAGCGTCCATGTATTGGTGTAGCTGCCGAAGGCGCGTTGGGACACTTCGACCATGCTCGGCTCTTTCCGAAGATGTCCGAGCATCGCTCGTTCACGGACACGCGCTACTATGATTGTGTGATGGGCGCGTAAGAGACTAGAGAGGGGGTAACTTTTACGCGCGATCTCGCTGCACTAGAGCGAGGGGCAGAGACTTTTCCCCCACCGAGCTACCCATTCGTGTGCACGCTGACTGCGATATCGACTTGAACGGTGCTCACGACTCGCACGGCTACAAGGGAATCTGCAACCTCGACAGAGGCGATGCACACAAAATCATATTCCCAAACTCGCCGCCGCGATTTAGCGCCGTTTCCGAGGCACGCCGAAAAGGGGGGCGTTGTACATCTCCCTACTAATCTCTGTTCGAAGTCTTCACGAGTCATCGAGTCGGTAAGGTAGATCCCCTCCCCATCGCGAATCTGAAAAGCCCAATGAGTTCGAAAATTGGCCACAAGCGACGAAGCCCGTGCGTTGGCGTTCGGGCACACGAAAAAGTGGCTCGGCTCTGCTGGCGTGTGTGCTCGTGGGACGATACCTCGAGTCGCCTCGAGCCGGAGGTTGATAAAGTAGAAGTAGAAAATCTCCCTCGGCATCTCTGTGTGTGTCGCGACTGGTGCGCTATATACAAGTGCGCGCAGTCGTCGAGAAAATTGGCCAGAAGACCGTAACGCCAAGTTTTTTTCTTCAGCGTCCGAAATCGGAGCCGATGAGAAAATAAACCAGCGCGGCACGGGGCGAGCTTACAGAATCACTCCGTAATCCCGAAGATTGCTCTCCGCATTTTTTCGTAATCGTCGAGTGGTCTCTCGCGCGCGCGGGCGTGTGTTGGGTGCGTGTGTGTCGCTCGTGTTACGCGCGGTGCTGTTCCGCGGTGCGAGGCTGGGCAGGAGGGGCAAAGGTGTCCAAGGGGAACCAGGTCGTTGGTTATAGTTGACGTGGGTGCCTTTTTTTATATATATTCGGAGTGTACCGACAAAATTACTCGAAATTGTGAGAATTTCGGAGATGCAGTAGAAACAACGAAAATAGTGAAAAGAACGCAATTCGCCGTCCGCGCACCTCGTGTCGAAAGAAAGCAAATAGAAAGAAAAAGAAAAAACGAAATCGTCTCCCGCACACGAGTCTCGCCCTAGCGATTGACGCAATTCTTTGCCCATTTTCAATTTCTTTCCATCTCTCTTCGCAATCGTTCTCTCTCTCTCTCTCTCTCTCTCTCTCTCTCTCTCTCTCTCTCTCTCTCTCTCTCTCTCTCGCTCTTTCTCCCTTCATTCGGAGGGTTCCAAGTTGATTATCGACGAGCTATGACCTTGCACGTAATATTTAACTCGGTGACAAGCGCAAGAAACGCGACTTCGATGAACTGACATGGAGCTTCCGTTGGCGTTCAACGTACCGGGTATCCTCGGAACGAGCGAAACAACGCGAGGTTCGTACCGCCGAATCGACGATATCGCGAAATCTCATCGACCGACGTGCGTCGTATCGAGTCTCATCGCCGCTGACGATAAAACGAACGAATTTTGAGATAAAATCGAATTTCGCATCTCCCGCGCGTTTGTTTTTCTTCCACGTACGAGTTGCGCCTCGTAGAGGAAGATAAAGGCTATGGCTTCGACGTTCATGACCTCGACGCAGGTCCTTATGAACAAGGGTAAGCAGAGGGCCGCCGCATACATTCACGCCGAATGCAGCAATCCCACCGGCGCTAGCGGACGCTCGCAGCATCTCGACGAACTGCTCGACATATTGCTGTCGCCCAGCAAACCCATCGACGATTGGGAGACCATCGATTGGTGCAAATGGCTCATGGCCGGCGGAAGAACTCCCGACGAGTTTTCCAACACCGGTAAGGACACGGCTTCATTTCCCACCGCGGGAATTTCTTCCTAGGGAAGGGTACGGGTTTCGGCGCGAAAAAAAAAAACACTGCGAATCTTTTTCGTCTATACGGATAAAGTAAATTTGGTGAAACCTTTTGTACATTGTTAAGTGTCATTTCGAGAACATTCCGTGAAATTTGTACGCGATAATATCCACAAACAAGCCGGTGACGAAGCTTTTCCACGAACGCCTTTGGACAAACACGATTTGCGGGGTTCACTGTGTCTCAGCTAGAAATTATCTGAAATCAAGCTCCATTAAAATTTAGTCGAGGTATCGTCAAATCCTCAGCCCAACGGTCTTGGATAATTTTTTTTTTTTTCATTTCTAAATTTTTGTTCGTCGTGTAAAGTGAAAAGTGCTATTTTTCACGAAAAATTTCGCCATTTTGGGGGTGAAAAACCCCCTCAATATAAAAAAAAATCACAAACTAACCGTTGGTGGGAGGTATTTTATATATAGAAAGTGTGTACCAAGTTTGAAATAAATCGGTCATGTAGTTTTCAAATGGCAGTGAACACGGACTTTAAAAAAGTGGTTTCGAGAAAGACGCGGCTCTGGCTTGTTTGTGGATATTTTCGCGTACAAATGTCACGGAATGTTCTTGAAATGACACTTAACAATGTACAAAAGGTTTCGACAAATTTACTCTATCCATACAGATGAAAAAAATCGCAAAAAAGTGTTTCTTTTTTTTTCACACTGAAACCCCTACCCTCCCCTTAACGCGATGTCCGTGAAATATCTCAACGGATAGAAAAACGAAGTAACGCGGAGGAGAAGCCTGCGTGACAGGCTGGAAGTTTCTTTTCGTAGAGATCAATTTTCAACGGGTGAAGCAACTATCAGCGACAGAGAAAGTTTCTAACCTATCGGGCTTGGGAGAATTTTCCGACAAAAGTTGCATGTGCTTGAAGTTTGCGTAGTTGGAACGCAGAGATAAATCTCTCTAATTTCTTATTTTCATTATTATCCAAAATCATAGGCAAATTTGTCGGAGATCGCTAAATGAGAATCTTGAAAAATGTATGCACGATTTTTCGAAGCTCAAATCTGCCAAATAGTAGTCGTGCTGTTGCTGAGAAACCCCGTAATCGGAAAGAATTAGAAGGCTAATTTTTGGACAGGGGATTTTGTAGGTGCCGCAGGTGCTAAATCCAAGTTTGCCTACAAAATCGGGGTGTAGGGTTTTTTTTAGGGGATGAAATAGGATGGGGGTTGATTAATGCCAAACTACAACCCCTACGTGGTTGGCGCTGTGACACGAAATGTGCAGAAAAATCCAGGCTTTAGTTTTGTCCGCAGCGCCGATGTCGTGGAAGTTCATTTTGGGAGTGAAAAAGTGGGGTGAGATTTTGAAAAATCAGTTTTACTAGGTGCGCAACTAAGTTTTCTGGTTTTTTGTACAAATAAAAAATGGAAAATTTCAAGACAAATACAAAAAATGGTTCATTCAAAGTGTTGTCCCTCGCTAGTTACACATTTTTGCCATCTCTCTGGCAATACATAAATACCGCGACGATAAACAGACGCATATTTGGAGTGAAATCATTCGTTCAACCAATTTTGTACTGCATCGTAATTGGCCAAGTGTAGCCCACCCAAGCCATACGCCATACGCAAATTGATTAGTTGCTGTCAGTAGCGATCCCCATTGATAGTTTCGCCCGGTTTCAGCAGCTCATAATACACGATTCTTTTCCGGTCCCACCAAACGCAGAGCATTGTCTTTTTTCCGAAGCGATTTGGCCGTGCCGTTGATGTTGACGCTTCGCCAAGTGAAAGCCACGATTTTCTGCGTTTGGGATTCTCGAAATATATCCATTTTTCATCGCCAGTAACGATTCGATGCAGGAAACTCTTTCTGTTCTGCCGCAAAAGCAAAATTTCGGAAGTGGCTCTTCGATTTTCCATTTGTCTCTCAGTCAACTCATGCGGCACCCACTTTCCTTCGTTATGAATTTTTCCCATGGCGTGCAAACGTTTCGAAATACATTGCCGAGTCACATGTAATGCCTCGGCAAGTTGTTCTTCTGTTTGAGTGTCATCTTCATCCAATAACGCTTGCAGATCGGCGTCCGCAAATGTTTGCGGTCTTCCCGAGCGCTCCTTGTCCCCAGTCTCAAAATCGCCACTGCTGAACCGCTTGAACCAATCTTCACACGTTTTTTTTATGGTATATGTTCGCCGTAGGCCTCCTCAAGTAAGCGACGTGCTTCAGCTGCTGTTTTTTTTAGGTTGAAGCAGAAAAGCAATGCTTCCCGCAAATGCTGTTTATTTGGCACAAACTTTGACATTTTCGAGGTTAGAAAAAAGGTCGTTGTGTTGCGATGTTTGTTTATATTACGACTGGGTATATTTATCAGATGTCCAAGCTATAAGGACACCCAGCCCCCCTGACACTGGCCTACTATTCCTATACTATAAACGAAAACGCATTTTGTCCCGGCTTTTTAGTTCTTAAAATTGCCACTACCCAGCGTTGGCTGTTATGTGACAGCCTTCGGCTCTAAATACTCCAATCAGCTGAACGATTCGATACTTTCGTGGCTTACGTCCTGTTACCGTTATTCCGACGTTATTTATTGTGTTCGAACGGAAAATCATTAGAACGTAAAATCATTCCAAATATATCAATAGACTTTTATTCATGTAAAATATTCGAAACACCAGCGCAACATACAAATATATGCATGCCTGTCACACAACTACTAGCGCCACAGTGCGGCAAGGACATTTTGCGAACAGCATTTATCTACCAGTGTCAGGGGGCTGAAGACACCCAATTTCAGACCTGTATGCCGACTACATGTGTCGCTAGCGCCATCCATGTGTGAAACCCGGGAACTTAGTTGCGCACCTAGTAATTCAATAACTCTTTTTAAAAAATTCCTACACGTTTTGTTCGAATGGGAACGTTGTAGCCCTTGAGAAGACGCGTCCATAAAGTATTTGATCATCACTCTCCGATAATATCTTCAACCCCCAACAAATAGTTGAAATACAAAAAAAAATTGTTTATTGAATAACTCAAAAACAATCGATTTTTCGGGTATGGGTCAAACGTACGAAATGTAGAGAATAATTTTCTCTATATGTTCGTTTCTATGGACCACCCTTGAATTTTTATTTTCCAACTCCCCTCAGGGGTTGGAAATTCGAAATGTAATTTTTGGAAAACTATTGACCGCACGAATTCGGCGCTGTGGAAGAATTTGTTGCTTGAACCATTAGCTACATTTTCGTCCACAGCGCCAAACTCGTGTCTCTCTATTTTCGGTCAATAGTTGTCCCGGAATTTCATTTTGAATTTTCAACCCCTGCGAGGGGTTCGAAAAAGCAAAATTCAAGAGTGGTCCATAGGAACGAAAATATAGAGAAAATTATTTTCTACATTTCGTGCATTTAAACCATCCCTGAAAAATCGATTGATTTTTAGTCATTCGATAAACAATTTTTTAAATATACTTCAACAATTCTTTTGGGGTGAAGATATTTTCGGAGAGGGTTGATCAAATACGCGATCGACGCGTCTTTTCAAGGGCTACAACGTTCTCATTTAAACAAAAATTGTATGAATTTTTCCTAAAGAGTTATCGAATGAAAACTGATTTTTCAAAATTTCACCCCACTTTTTCACCCCCAAAATGAACTTCCATGACTTCGGCGCTGCGGACAAAAATAAAGCCCGGATTTTTCTTAACATTTTGTCTCTCGGAACCGACCTCGTGGGGGTTGTAGTTTGGCATTAATCCACTCCCATACCCTTTCATCCCCTTAAAAAAACCCTACACCCCGATTTTTAGGCAAACTTGGATTTAGCACCCGCGGCGCCTACAAAATCACTTGTCAAAAAACTAGCCTTCTTCTAATTTTTGCCGATTCCAATATACAGCACGACTGTTCTCAAAGGAAATATGGGAAATTAAATAAAAATCACTTTCTTCGCATTCCAACGGTGCGAAATTCAGGGTCATAGAGTTGCAGAGTTCGAAGGAAATCGAGCGGCTACGAGGTTCGTCCAGGTGGAGGCGCTTCTAAGGCCTTGATGAAATGGGACCATAAAATCGATTAAAAGAACCGTGCAAACACTAAATCCTATAAAAGATGCTGAAAGCGATGCCAAACTGCTTTCAATGCACGCTGCAATCTGACTAGCATTGGTTGTATTTTTTTATTAATCACGTCAGTCTATTAAAGAACAGGCTTTAAGGGGAGATATATACCTAGGAGCCGGAAAAACGGTCATTTTTGTGAATTTTTTCAAGGAAAACTATTTGAAATTTCGGATTGGGGTTTTAATTATTTAAAAGTATATACATTCAAAAATATGTTTAATTTTCTTTATTTGAAAATATCAAAAATATACAAGTATATTGTATGATCCTTGGAGCGTCGTAAAAAAATCTGCGTATACGGTACCCACTGGCGTTTCTTCAAAAATCATCTGAAAAAAAAACCAAAAAGATTATAAAATTAGATACTATAATCTAGTACTTGTCATAGCCGATTTTGAAAATATCGATTTATCACAAAATGGCGGACTTTTAAACACAAATAGTGATTTTTGGGCCACAAATTAGTTATTATTTTGCCTATAAAACAAAAACTAAGTAACGGAAAAAAATCCTATGACACGTACTACATAATGGTGTATAGAATAACCACAAAAAACCTCAAGGCAATCGGTTCATTGGTTTTCGAGAAATTTTGGGTACCGATTTGAAAAACGTGGTTTTGACAAAAACGCGTTTGAAAATTTGGGAATGAATAAATCATGAAATTTGTCAACTTACATGGAATCATCGATACCAGGCCCATAATGTAGGTCTTCTACGCACGACGGAATGTTCATAGCTTCTAAATCCTCGACGTCGACCATCTAGGTGTATATCTCTCCTTAATTGAGACTTCACTAGTTTAATACCAATGATATTGAAGTTTGCAGCGTTGGAACGCAACGAAAGTTTCCTCAATTTTTTTCGCATATTCAGCCCTCAACTTCCTCAAACGTTATCCAGAATTTTTATTAGAGATCTTCAGCTAATTGTATGTAATTAAGAAGTATGTAATTATGTACTTGTATATATGATTAACAAGATTTGGGATGATAATGAAAATAAGGAAATGAGAAAAATTTTAAAGATCTTTCGTTGCATTCCGACAATGTAAACTTCAACATCGTTAATATCAAGCGAGATCCAGATTAGTCGTATGGCTTTGTTAACATTGTTCGTGACTAAGAATCTTATCGACTTGTTTTGGAAAGCAGTGAGAAGTGAGTGATTTCCATTATAATGTGTGTTCTCTTTGATGAAAAGTACTGAGACAGTTTCTTCTGTGAGTAGAGAATTAAATTTTTCGCAAAGTGACAATCGGATTGCAAGTGCATTCAAAGTGGTGGTCCTCACTTTGAACGTTTATAGAAGTGTCTGCACACTCTTTTTTATTCGATCCTAGGCTAAACGCATCGAAATTTCTTTTCTATCGATTTCTGATACTAAATCTTGAAATTTGGCGTGAAAACTTATCTTTAGTTCCTTGATGAAATTCTGAAAAGGAAATATTGGTCCTATCTGAGAAAATGGAGGTGACCTTAGAATCTTCGATGCACCTCCTTCGGGACGAACCTCGTAGCCACTGCTCGAGATCCCCTTGGAACTGTCCAACTTTATGACGTTGAAGTTTGCATCGTCGGAATGCAACGAAAATAATTCTATTCTAAGGCTCACATTTTTTTGGTCGGCGTAGGCTGTGAAAATCACTCAAACCTTTATAAGTATTTTCATTATTTACGACTTCGATTTGGAAAAAGGCTTTCAACGATGATCAAAGTGAAGAAATGAAAAGTTACGGAAGAAAAATTGTTGCATTCCAACAATGGAAACTTCAACGCTGTGCAACTTTCGTAGGAAATGTTTTCTTCGAAATCTGATAGGTTGGAGAATATTTCCACCGCCAACAGTTGTCGCCTCACCCGATATAAAATGCAAATGCTTTCATGATAAAGTTTGCATCACTGGATTGCAACCAAAGTTGAATTTTCTTCTATTGCTCACATTTATTTAGCTGATTTAGGGTGCGAAAATTATCCAAACAGTTTTCTTATCCCAATTAGAGATCCACGACTTCAATGTATGAGAAAAAATTATAGATCACAATGAAAGTGAAGAAATGAAAATAGACCAGAACTTTTGTTGCATTCCAACTATGCAAACTTTAAAAGTATATGCTTTCCCCGTCGACGCGCGAACAAAGCCTTGAGCGAATTGCCAAATGTGATGACGTTGAACTTTGCATCGTTGGAACTCAACAATTAAAAAAAAAATTATTCAGTATTTCTTTATTTCTATCATCATCCGAAGCCTTGTCTTTGACAGTGTTGAAGTTTGCATCGTTGGAATGCAATGAAAATTGTTTTTTCTACTTTTATTTCTTTATTTTCATTACCAACGAAAACATTTTCTAGCTAATTTGAATTGTAAATTTTTAATGAGGATCTTGAAAAACGTTGGGCTGATTTTTGGAGCAGAAGACCGGCAAAAAATTAATTTACGTTGCCATCCAACGATGCAAGCTTCAACATAATTTTCTTTGCGAATTTCTTTGCGTCGAATATTCTGGTGATTTTTATCATTGCTATTATGTACCACCGCTGCGAAACTTGATTGTTTCACCAACGTGGAGAATTATCTACGCCGCATTGGTCTCCAGGTCCCGGAGCTTGATAAAACGTGCTCCGGCGATTTAACATATCCGTGCAGCTTCGTCGACGAAAACCCCCTTTAGCTTGGCACGTTTTTAGTTTCACGAATGAACTTGCCGGAGGAAAATTTCTGGCAATTGTTCGACACGGTGATGCATAATCGATGGTCAAAGAGAGCGCCCGATCAGGGTTTTTATCAGGGAAGAGTCAGGCAATTTTGGAAATTTTCTGGAATTTTCTCAGAATTTACTTTTTGCAAGAATTACTAAAAATAAAACCGACTTGATAAAAGAACTGAACATTATAAAAATAAATATTTTTGTATACTTTAATAGTTATATTATTCTTCATTATATACAAAAAAAAGTTATGTCAGTGCCAAACATTAAACATTTCAAAAACTGAAAACTAAATTACTGTGAAGCTCTGTACATTCGATCTGTCGATACATAACCACATCATTATTATTATAGATAAGTGTTTATATTTATTTTTTATTTATTGTCGCCGACATAAAAATTTCTGTTTATAATAAAGAACAGGTTCAGTATTTGCTTTTGATATATTTTTTTTTCCTTTAACTTCAGTTTTTTAAATTTTATTTCGATTTTTAACATTTCCATATATTTGATCTTAAAACAAAATTATGTTATCCAGTGCAACATAATTTTTCAACAGAAGGATCGAATTGGGAATTTCCTTTGTTTTTTTAACTCGGTTAACAAGTTTTTTTTTTCACTATAATGATTCATCAATAAGTCAATAATGCGTAACAACCCTGTCATTGTTCGCAAATTGAAAAGTATCACGATTATCAGTATGTTGAAGGTGCGATTCGGGGATTGCACCTCTTGAGCGCAAAGAGTGACATTTCTTCTCAACATATAGGAGGCGAATAACCCAAGCAGCGAGCTATCTGTCCGTCTTTGCCCTATCGGTATAAGAGGCCTCTGCCTCTGCTTTGTTTTTCCTTCAGTAGAATTTCCCTCTCGAGTGATTGATTATTCGGAGTGATAGAGATAAGGGACTCAGCTTGACTGCGAAGCAAAGAGGGTCGTGTTTGCCTCTACCGTGCCTCGTCTACGATGAAAAACTCGACGTAGAGTGCGAGAGTTAATTATGTTCCATGGGACTTTTCAGTTCGCCTTTACGACAACGCGACGACTTGCGGTCTGGTGTGGACACCGAATTTCGTGGCTTATCGATGTCGCACGTGCGGTATCTCGCCGTGCATGGCACTCTGCACCGAGTGCTTCAAGAAGGGCAATCATCATCATCACGACTTCAATATGTTCCTGAGCCAGGCTGGGGGAGCCTGCGACTGCGGAGACACGTCAGTCATGAAGGAAACTGGGTACGCAAGGAAAAGAAAAATAAATAAAATTCTGCCAAGAACAGTACCGTGGACGCATGGTGCGCCGAAATTTTTTTTTTAGCTTCACTAAACATATTAATAATCGTCTCTGTAAAATTTCAGGGTCGTTTATCGACCCAATTACAGAGAAAAGAAATATTAAAATTGCGTATTTTTGTGAAGGAATTCCGAGACGGCATGCAAAAACCCAATTTCCGGTGACTACAAAAGTGTATATAACAGTGGGAATCCGTCAGATTCTTAAAAATAATCAGATTTACATACTTAACACTTGTAGTAATCCAATGCTCTCAGAAAAAATTACGCTTATTGACCTAATTTTTATGTAATATCAAGTTTAATTTGAACTTCCGGTATTGGATTAATTACCACTTGCTACGATAAAGAGACGTGACAGCAAGGCAACAGCTGACTGTAGTCCTAACCTCATCTCACTCATTCGAATTTCCACACATATTTCATTTTTAACCGACATATTTCGCTGACACAAATTTTCCACGCTTTTTACCAGTCGTGGCCCGAATACAATACTTTATATTTCCCGCACCTGACATTGTTTTGACTGATCGACGTTGAAAAGCACGGAGGTTAAACTCGCCTGGCTGAGTAAAAAGAGACGGAGATAGAACCAATATTGCCAAATATCAAACCTAGAAATACTGCGCGAATCGTTGGAATACCTACTTTTTCATTTTTCTAATTAAATGTGAACATTCATTAAACAGTTTACACATGGAAGGTTTAGTTATTACAAATTATTTTTTTTGCATATGTCAAAAATATAAACGGTACAAGTCTCAAGTATGATCAGTGGTATGACTAGTGTGAAGCGATAGGACTACCTTAAGGCCTTAGGCCACTCTAGAGGCCGAAAAATAAGCTTTTTGGGTTTTTTTTTAACTACACAATAAATCGAGATTACCAAAAAGTGTGTTTATCATACATATCAGTGCCTGTATACAATAATTTTTTTGAAGCGATTAATTTAAAAATGGCGGCTGTGTAGCGTTTATCTCAAACCTGCATTTTTTAAGTTGGCCAGAAACATAATTCAGACAATTTTCAACCGATTCACTTAAAATGTTGAATATATCTTGAAAAATACATTGTCTATGGAAGTACGTAGGATTTTTTTTTATATTGTATAGTTCATTTGTTATTAACAGGTATATAACGATTTTTTGGACAGTGAAAAGTTTCGTCAGACAATTGTTAATAACAAATGAACTATGCAATATAAAAAAAATAGTTTTTTTCGATGTACAAAATGGCCGACTACTAATATTTTCTTTTGTTATCTTTTTTTACGCGCTCCGCGGCGTGACATTTAGCATCCACAATTTGTTACCTAGAACAAAAAACAAAAATTCTCGTCAATCTACATTAGAATACCTAGAGAAGTACGTACGGAATTCAAAAAATATTGTTTTATTCAAAAGTTGTAGGTATTTGAACTTAAGAAATGAATTTTCAGTGAAAAATTTCGTTATAACTGCTCATAAACTGATCATAAAATAAAAAGTTTTCGATCAATCAGAAATTCCGTACGTGCTTCTCTGCGAAATGCAATTAGGAACATAAATTTTTAATTTGAAGTGAATCGAGTGAAAATTGTTGAAGTTATTTGTCATGTCAATTGGAAAAAAGCTGTTTCGAGAAGTTTCGAGTAGTCGGCCATTTTGTACATCGAAAAAAAAGATATTTTTTTTAACAGCTTGATATTCATACTAAATAGATGTGTAATTAATTTTATGAGTGAATCACTTTTTCATACGAAAAAAAAAATTGTTAAATTCGCACATGATTTTATACCCGTTACTGTGGCCTAATTCCTTAAGTGTAACAATTTTTATATCAATATCTATAATATAAACCTATCAAAGAAGTTCATGAAAATAGCCTTTCAGTCTCTAAGCCTTTAGTAGAAAATAGCGTCTAAAGTGCGAAGACCCCTTAAATACTAGCCTCAGCCCGCGGCTTCGCCCACGCTGTACCGGTTGAAATAGTTATCACTTCAGACGCTAAAAAAGGCTATTTCCATGAATTCTTTCGATAGGTTTATATTATAGATATTGATATAAAAGTAGTTACACTTATAAACTTTCGAACTACATTACAACATTTTTTTATGTATTTATGTAACCCAAACAAACTTTAAACGCGTTTTTCTCGAAACAACGTTTTTCGACGGCTTGTTGATAAAATCTTCGAAACTACTGAACCGATCCTTATGAAATTTTAACCGCACATTCTTTACAACTATAGCTATAGCGCATATCAAGGATTTTTGAAATTTTTATATTTACTATTTTTTTGCCTAAAACGGTGAAAAAACACGTTTTTTTTAAATGTCCGCCATGTTATTTTTCCATATATCAAAAATCGTATGATATGCGCTGTAGCCATTAACATACTGAATCTAAAACCGTTTGATTTTTGTGTTTCGGATGATCCATCTCCGAGATTTCATCAACAGCACAGACCTACAATTTTTTTAGGACATTTTTTTATCTACCATTTTCGTCTATAAATAGTGACTTAAATAAATGTTTTTTTAAATGTATTTCGGAAGTGTATTTATTAAGTGTAACAACTTTTATATCGATATCTATAATCCAAACCTATCAAAAAAATTAATGAAAATAGCCTTTTTAGCGCCTAAAGTGAGAAGACCCCTTAATTTCAGACATTTACATTTACCCTTAATACAAGTTGTCCTCAAGCTCGCTCGTCGTAACGCCTCCTAACGATTGTGCTTTCGACAGATTTTGCGACCGACACGGTCCAAAAGCTGCGGTAAACAAATCGGCTGCACCTGCCGACCTCATGTGCGTCGCCGAGGCTATGATGCCGAGAATAATATTTCGACTAATTCAACACTTACGGGAAAATTGGTGAGTTCTTTTAGTCCAATCGTAATTTCTTCTCGAAAAAAAACGGCATCGCCTAATTTTACGTGACTTTCTGCTTAATTTTTTGTTTTTTATTTGATTTTTCATCAACTTTCTTTCGCTCCAGCATAATGAGAACTCCGAATTACTTGATGGCAATCCAGAGCGCGGATGCTTACATCACGATGTTGCTGGACCTTAATCACATGGGTGCACTAATGAGACACGTAATGACACTGGCGCTGACGAATCCGCAAAAATATCGGGGCCTTATGGATCAAGCCGGGACGTCCGGGCAGTCCGAGTATCAGACATACTGCCAGGAGAGCTACAAGATCTATCAGGAGGCCAGAAAGACTCTGCCCAATCCTGAACCACCGGATGAGTACAAAGGTACGCGAAGAAAAACCTGCCAAGTCCCTGACGGAACACGTATACGTTAGGGTGGCACAAATTTGAGCTCTATTATTTTTTTCCTTTTTCTTAACATCCATTTATCTGCTTTAAAGAAAAAAAATGTCGCCGAAGCTGCGAGCGGTCTACTAGGTGCGCAACTAAGTTTCCGGGTTTTTTTTTCACGAATAAAAAATCGAAAATTTCAAGACAAATACAAAAAATGGTTCATTCGAAGTATCGTCCCTCGCTATTTACACATTTTTGCCATCTCTCTGGCAATACATAAATACCGCGACGATAAAAAGACGCGTCTTTGGACTGAAACCATTCGTCCAACCAATTTTGTACTGCATCGTAATTGCCCAAGTGTAGCCCACCCAATCCATGCGCCATCGACCGGAACAAGTGATAGACTGAAGGGGCCAGGTCTGGCGAATACGGCGGGTGCGGTAGCAGATCCCATTTCAGTGTTTTTATGGTGTCCTGGACGATGGAACTGCGATGGCACGGATCGCTATTGTCCTGCCATATCACACGTTCGTGTCTCGTGTCCCATTCTGGCCGTTTTTCGAGCAATGCGTGGTGCAAATTGATTAGTTGTTGTCGGTAGCGATGCCCATTGACAGTTTCGCCCGGTTTCAGCAGCTCATAGTACACGATTCCTTTCTGGTCCCATCAACCGCAGAGTATTGTCTTTTTTCCGAAGCGATTTGGCCGTGCCGTCGATGTTGACGCTTCGCCAAGTGAAAGCCACGATTTTCTGCGTTTGGGATTCTCGAAATATATCCATTTTTCATCGCCAGTAACAATTCGATGCAGGAAACTCTTTCTGTTCTGTCGCAAAAGCAAAATTTCGGAAGTGGCTCTTCGATTTTCCATTTGTCTCTCAGTCAACTCATGCGGCACCCCCTTTCCTTCCTTATGAATTTTTCCCATGGCGTGCAAACGTTCCGAAATACATTGCCGAGTCACATTTAATGCCACGGCAAGTTGATCTTCTGTTTGAGTGTCATCTTCATCCAATAACGCTTGCAGATCGGCGTCCGCAAATGTTTGCGGTCTTCCCGAGCGCACCTTGTCCCCAGTCTCAAAATCGCCACTTCTGAACCGCTTGAACCAATCTTCGCACGTTGTTTTTGATGGTATATGTTTGCCGTAGGCCTCCTCAAGTAACTGACGTGCTTCAGCTGCTGTTTTTTTTTAGGTTGAAGCAGAAAAGCAATGCTTCCCGCAAATGCTGTTTATTTGGCACAAACTTTGACATTTTCGAGGTTAGAAAAAAGGTCGTTGTGTTGCGATATTTGTTTATATTACGACTGGGTATTCTTAACAGATGTCCAAGCTATAAAGACACCCAATTTCAAACCTGTATGCCGACTACATGTGTCGCTAGCGCCATCCATGTGTGAAACCGGGGAACTTAGTTGCACACCTAGTACATGTCCACTTCTGAGAAACAGAAAAGGTTCAGTGTACCCACTGTTGACACTGTTCCCACTCTGACCCTACTCAACGTTGAACTGTGCAATATTGTTGTTAGCTCTACAACAGCTGATATATCAGGTGCATTCTTCATTGAAGAAGAAAGAAAATATATATATAAGAATATAAGTATCCATTGAAGAAGATATTTTACATTTTTATACGCTGTATGAGCCAAATTCGTGAATTTTATACCAAAATGAGTAAGAATACGTTTTTTAGCGATAAAAATATTTTTTCATACATTTGTCCACGAATGTTATGATTTGAGTCCGATTTTCAAGTTAAAACCCCTTTTTTCACCCTTTGGGAAGGGTAACGAGTCAAAGATGATGCCATAAATCGGAAGAACGGGCGATTTTACCTATAGGGTGACATTATTTCTGCTGTAGACTGCAAAAAACATTCTTTTTCTCTCAAGTGTTCAAACATAATCGCTTGGGCGTTAATGGGCTAATGTATATCTTTTTCAATTGATACACCTGATATATCAGCTATTGTAGAGTTAACAAGAATATTGCCCAGTTGAATGTTAAGCACTCAAAGTTCTGAAGAGTTGATATATTATAGAATTAATGCGTATTGCAAATCCTTCATTGTGTAGTTAATACAAATCCGAATAAATACGTTGTAGGGAGGCTAGATCGTTGTAGAGGTTCTACATTGCGAACTTGAGACTCTTGTACAGTTGGTGAATTTCCGAGTTTATACAGATGAGAGATAAAGTCATTGTAATGTTGAAAAATTGGCGAAAATTGGAAATTTCGAAGCTCTTGAGCGACCACTAAATATTCATTGGCCGGCTAGACCTTTCGCGAGGTTAATTAAAAAATTATAAAGCGTAAAATTCATTGGTGAGAAGTGGGAGAAAAAAAATCGATTTTTTAAATGGAAAATTGGATTTTTGGGAGGCTTGAGCGACCTCTAAATATTTTTTCACCGCCCGCAGTTTTCGCGACATTTTTTTTCTTCAAAAAAGATAATTGGATGGTGAGAAAGAGGAAAAACATAGAGCTCCAATTTGTGCCACCCTAGTGGCACAAATACATATTAGGGTTCCGTAGTGATTTCTTTGCACAATCATTTGAAGCATCAATGTTTAACCGTTCGTCGATACACTCATATTTGGCCACGATTTTGACACACTGGGTCAATTTGACCCGGATGGTATCTCATTGACGTGCCGTTAGACATTCCTCTCCAATTTAAGTTGCCCCGAGCGACGAACGAGAGTTCGCCATTTTCACAGTAGCCTAACTCCTTAAGGCGTTACCCCCACTTGTAGCGCAAAAAAAGGCCTTTTTCATGAATTTTTTTAAAGAAAACTACAAAACTTTTTTAATCGATCAATATACCATCTTAAAGAACACAACTTGAAGAACTTTCAGTAATTTTTTTATTGAAAAATATTACATTGTTTAGTGGCAAATGGCCGTCAATGAAATAATGTTTTTATATACACGGTTTGCGGTGACCAACATTGCGGCGAAGTGGATCATCTGAAAAAAAAATGCGGATGGATTTAGTCAAATATAAGTATAAACTAGTCTTTAATCGAAAGATTTTAAAAAATATTCATTTTTCACAAAATGGCGGACAGTCAAAGTTAATGGTTCGATTTTAACGAAAAAAAACGGCCGTTTTTGGCTATAAAACGGCCATTTTTTTTTAATCGAACGATTAAAGACTACATTTTTATGTATTAAATAAGCCTGCAAAATTTCAAGAAGATCGGTTCATTAGTGTTCGAGTAATCTTGGTCACCGACTTCAGAAATGCCATTTTGAGAAAAACGCGTTTAAAGTTTCAATTTCAGTTTACACGAAGAAAATATTTTTTTTTGTAAACTTACATAGAGTCATCTATTCCGGGCCCATACAGAAGTATGGGCCCGGATACTTATACTTCAAAAAAATGCAATAAAAAAAAATCGATTTTTTCAAAATCGCAAGTGGGGGTAACCCCTTAATCAACACGAGGCACAGCTATTTGTGTGGTCCTCTTATGAGCTTTCCGCGAAGTTAACTTGACAGTAACTTGGTTTTTCATATCTCTTGAACTTGTCGATGCAACGCAACTGGAATAATTTTCGTCGAAAGTTCTAATCAAATGCTAGGACCGAGCATTGTTTCTGATTTTTTAAAACCATCAGTTCAAAAATTAGAGTGGGGAGAAGGACACGTTATACATCACTTTGACGCTTCATGATTCCCAAACGGGACTTGACAATGAAAAAATTAAAAATGGAGGCCCAATTTTATTTCGAAAGACCTGTCTAATGACGCTCTATGCGATGAACTGTGCGATAATTAATAATTTCGCCCCCATTTTTCTTATAAGAGAGAAAGTAAAAAAAAAATTGGGCCTGCCTTCAAGATTTTGCTACATATTTATTGAAATCCCGATCTGAAGCGTCTATTTCCAAAATGTCATGCATATGGGTTTAAAATTGTAGGAACTGGGACTATGGGTTTGGATACGAAACTCTGAAAACGTTACCACAATAGGGTATTTTACTGTTGTACGGAAATCATCTTAAGGCGAAGTAGAAGATCTACCACGTGACATATGAGTACGAGAGAGATAGCTGAAATTTTCGAACAGAGATTTCTCAGAGATTGATACCATTTAGGGCAAAAGGAAATCATCAAGCTCGGGAGAAAAACGCGTTTAAAGTTGTACGAGACGCCTGAAAGAAGTCCAAGGCGCTGCGGCAAAATCGATAATTGAACCTTTAAAAAAAATTCGCTACAGGACCAATTGCATATTGTTTTTATGACCCCAAAGTATTTTTTAAGTAAAAAAAAAAACGATTTTTTCAAAATCCTTGAGTGGTGTTATCCGTTAAATGGTTAATTATTGTATATTATGCTCACGATATTTTTTTATCTTCGTGAATGTCAGTATTTACCATATAAATCGGCAATTAAATGTACGGGGTTATATACAGTCAGGAGGCCCAAGAAGATCGATTTTTCAAGAATTTATTCTTGAGAAGACATAAATCTATTAACGTGAAAATATGTACACATATTATGGTAACCTTCAACTGTATTTTAACATTTTCTATTTCTAAAAATAATTATTTCGAAAGCTGCTATAGCTGATCTCCGGGAGCACCTCTAAAAAAAGGCGTCTTGCGGTGAGCACGATATCTCTGGACTGGATCATCTAAAATGAATAAAACCAAAAATATTTCGTTAATATAATGGATTATCTTGTAATTGATCGAAGGAATAAACAAAATAATAATTTTTGACAAAACGGCGACTTCTCAAAAAAATCGATTTTTGACAAAAATTTAGGCCTTAAATTGTTTATAAAATGGAAAATATTTATCGGTGAGAAAAAACCTTCGATTAATTACTAAAAAATGTACTTGAAAAGATTGTGTTAAAATTTGAGACTGATCGGTTCAGTCGTTTCCGAGAAATCTTGCTCACCGACTTTAAAAACACAGTTTTGAGAAAAACGCGTTTAAAATTTCAGAAGCACTTTTGAACGCTCTGACACGTCATTACGAATGTGCGTGTAACTTCGAGAATATTCGCCGGGTTGACAAGAAATTTTCTGTCTGTGTCTTTAAATGTATGTACATAGCGAAAATTAAATTTAAGGTGCCAGTGCACTTTGGAGCCACGAAAAAAGTCTATTTTCGCGATTTTTTGAGGATTTTATAAATTATATGAATAAAAAAGTTATTGGGCTTGATAAATAGTCTTGAAATACATACAAAAAAAATTTCTCAATTATTTTTATTCATTTTTAAGTACAAAAACTATAGTTTAACGCAACGCCTCAAAAATAGGTGGGCTGGTAGCTCCATCACAACTCGGCAACAGCTTGTATGAACCAAAAAAATCAAAGTCCATTAGATTCGGTATGACACCAGCTACAAAATGACTCTCGGCTCTAAAGTTTTATCAAAAAGTAAAAAAATGGCAGATGAAAAACGAAAAAAGTAACAAAAAGCGTTTTTTTCGCAGTTTTTCGCAAAAAAAAAGAGTAAAAATTTTAATACCATCGAAGGTTATCTTGTTGCGAATCATGTTTACAACATGCGGTTCAAATTTCAAGAGAATCGGTTTATTAGTCTTGCTTGCTTTCGATTTTTTGAAATTTTCAAAGTGAACTGGCCCCTTAAAAAAATTGATTTTTCGAACGTTTTCACTGTAGTTAACCCCTTGGTCAACCAGACCGCTAAAAGGCTCCCGTTGTCAGGTGACGCCTGTGACGTCACACGCCAGTAAACAAGGTATAACCTATATCGCCGCTGAGTTGTCGCACAGCAAACCTTTATCGCCATTCTTATTTAAAAGTTGATAATACGGAAACTATCACTACTATGAATGAACAGAAATGACTGAACTATGAATAAACAGAAAAAGCACGGAAATACACTGGAATAAACTGGAAAATGGCTCATTACTCGTCAGAGGACTCGTAATCGTTTACTGGCATGTGACGTCACTAGAGATCCAACCAGTCGTAGAGGGTTTTCGTTTACGTGACCAAACGATCAAATTTATTTAATTTAAAAATTGAAATGAACAAAAACAATGCATATTTTTCCATAAAATTATAGAAAATACTTTTTAAACACTATATTTATTTTAGGATGAAAAGTGAATGAACCATATTTTTGATATAGTCAAATACCCTATTCGCACAATTTTCGAATGGCATTTATCGTATAGTATTTATTGGAAGGAAATGTCTACGAAAATTACGTGTAAGGAAATGTAACGAAGAAAGTACTTTAAATTCAGATTGTCCGTCGCTGCAAACCCATCTGGAGCACAACACGTTCCTGGAAGAGCTGATGTTCTGGACCGTGTCGTACGACTTTCCGCAGAAGCTCGTTTGCCTGTTACTCAACATGATGCCAGATCCTGATTACAAGGAGGCGCTCACCCGCGCCTTCGTCCTACACTACAGTCGGATCGCGAGAATGCTCGAGTGCTCGACCGACCCTGACACTCTGAGCAACCGTGTCGTACACGTCAGCGTACAATTGTTCAGTAACGAGCGATTGGCCATCAAAATGGTGGATCAGCTCAAGCTCCTGCACGTTATGGTCATTAGTCTCAAGTACATGATGTGCAAGATTCTCATTCAGAACACGCTGCACAGTGAGTTACTTCGATTCGCTTGCTCGCATTCGAATAGTCTTTGCGATATGGGAATCTTTTTTGTCGAGGGTCTATTTTCGAGGGCATTTCACATACCGGGTGGCCCATTTTAAGGCCTTAGGCCACAGTAACGGGTATAAAATCATGTGCGAATTTAACAATTTTTTTCGTATGAAAAAGTGATTCACTCATAAAATTAATTACGCATCTATTTAGTATGAATATCAAGCTGTTAGAAAATATATATGAGGCATTCCACGTCACTTCAGCCGGTAAAAAAAAATCCACAAATAATTTTGAAAAATCGAGTTACTTTATTGAAAAATATTCACCGAGTGTCGAAATTTTTGAAAAATTTCTGACGTCTTTTCTCGTTGATTACCATTTTTTAATATTTTTCCATTCAAATGGCTGTATCTTTGGCTGGGTTTGACGTATTTACATTCGTAAAAAACGAAAATGTGCGTCTTTTTCTAGCCTTCCAGAAAAAATTAATTTAGCTTTTATTGAGCAAGTCGAACGTCCGTTTCAGGGCAAAATATGCAAAAATATTTTTTTTCTCAAGGAAAGACACTCGTTATTTTATTTTTAAGAATTTCCCCGAATTGTGAATGCGAAAAACGGATTTTTGGTATTTTTTATATTATGGGATTCCTAAACACCGTGAAGTAACAGCTATATTTATTAAAATTTTTTTTTTATTAATATTCGATGAAGAGTGTGGAGCACTCGCTGTATGTTTACCAGGTTTTTGAAATACATATGACATATGTCATATGTATTGGAGCCTTGGAGTGCGCCACACTCTTCAATCGAATATTAATTTAAAAAAATTTTAAATAAAAATAGCTTTTACTTCACGGTGCTTAGGAATCCCATAATATAAAGAATACCAAAAATCCGTTTTTCGTATTCACAATTCGGGGAAATTAAAAAAAATAAAATAAGGAGTGTCTTTCTTCGAGAAAAAAAATATTTTTGCATATTTTGCCCTGAAACGGACGTTCGACTTGCTCAATAAAATCTAAATTAATTGTTTTCTGGAAGGCTAGAAAAAGACGCACATTTTTGTTTTTTTACGAATGTAAATACGTCAAATCCTGCCAAAGATACATTCATTTGAATGGAAAAATGTTAAAAAATGGTAATCAACGAGAAAAAACGTCAGAATTTTTTAAAAAATTTCGACACGGTGAATATTTTTCAATAAAGTAACTCGATTTTTCAAAATTATTTGTGGGTTTTTTTTACTAGCTGAAGTGACGTGGAATGCCTCATATATATTTTCTAACAGCTTGATATTCATACTAAATAGATGTGTAATCAATTTTATGAGTGAATCACTTTTTCATACGAAAAAAAATGTTAAATTCGCACATGATTTTATACCCGTTACTGTGGCCTAACCCCTTAATCCTACACCTGATTTATATCGAAAAATACTGCTCCGCACAAGTATTGAGTATAATGATACTTTTAAGGTTCAAAGCGGGACGTTGAAACTTAAAAAATTAGAAAACTTTCGCGTGACGTCAAAATTTGATATTAAACTGAAAAATCAGCTGTGACAACACTTGTGAATTTGTTTTGTTGAATTGTAATGATTCAATTTTTTTCTCTCGACAATTCATATTTTTACCGATCTTAAATATAAATCGACTTTCGTCCATTAATTGGTCGGTTTACCCTATATTATTTAATAAAAGTGTCACTCATACATCTGGCGTCGGTTCTCGGTTATTGACATTATCGAGACACGATGATTGATTATGGGCAACACCGAGACTATCATCGAGTAGCGACATTATCGAGACCCGAAAATTGATTATTAACAATATCGAAGCATAACGATCGGTTGTCGAGATGATGGGGTAGTTTCAGTGAAAACTTAAGGGATCATCAAAGTGTAACGGATCGAAAAAAGGCTGGCACTCGTGATCTTTTTTCGATGGTTAACATACACACTAATCAGTCTGTTTTTTTTATGTCAAATCAAAGCACTCAGGAAGAACAGAAAATACATTTTCAAACGTTCACTTTTAGTGAAGAAAAAAATGTGCACGCCGCTGTTCAAATCACTTTTTATAAGAAAGGCTGTAGCGACCGAAATTATTCGAATTTCGCCCCAAAAATTGAACGGCATGTTTATAACCGTCTATACTATCGGATAATGCAAAAAAATAGATTTTTTGAAAATTTTACACTGTGATGATCCCTCAACTTTGAAAATAATAAGGCACGAACAAAAAACAACTACATTCATTCAAGCCAATTTTAGCTAAAGCGGTTTTGTCAGGAACGACGATCTACCGCCGAACGCCATTATCGATTATCGACACTATGGGAACTCGATTATCAATCGTAAACATTATCACAAATCGATTATTAATTGCCAAGATTCGATTATTAACGGAGACTTTGTCCTTGGAGTGCCATATTTCAGGTGTTTACATTTTATTTTTTTTAAAGGAAACGAGTAAAGCTTTTCGAGTGCGGTTTTTTCCTTGTTTTTATTCATGATATACAGAACGTTAAAATTTAAAAAAAAAAACAAAATGGCGGCCATTGCAGCTCCGCGAAAACAGGTCCTCAAATCGCGGGAGGTAAACGGCTGACATCACTGCCCCCTCTTTGTTGATCTGAAACACAAATTCAAAGCATATTATCAATCTGTGACCCTTTGGTCATGGAATGACGGATGGGTTTTTCGTTTAGTACAAATTTTGGAAAATGGCGGCAATTTAAACAAAAATCGAATTTTCGCGTTTTTTTCGCATAAAAAGATAAATAATAAATGCAAAAATGTATCTATCGAAAAAACGATCCGTCATTCCGTGAAGACATATTTTCTGAGTATGCTCTCCAAATTTCAGGTCGATATGTTAACTACAGCGGTCAGGAGAATGTCAGCCATTTTTAAAAACGTGTTTTCGAGAAAAACGCGTTTAAAGTTTTGTAATGTGTTTACACAAATGTGTTTATAATTACCGCTAATCGGCAATGCCTGGTCCATAGAGGCATCCCTCCTCTTCTTCCAGCTGCTCATGTTGAGCTCAAATTGATTTATTGAAAATTTCAAGGACAAAGTCTCCCTTGAGTTTTCTCCCGCATTTCGATCGTGCTAAATTGTCCCGCTTCGTCTCTTTTTTCCTCCGAATGCAGATCCAGCCGAAAATTTTCACGACGTCGTCGACTGCGGGCGTCAAGTCATGAAGGAGCACTGCTACTGGCCTCTCGTCTCCGATCTGAACAACGTTCTTTCCCATCAACCGGTCGCCATTAGATTCCTAAGCGACGACACCCTCCTCGAGATGTGGTTCGAATTTCTTTCCATGTTTCAAGGTAAGAATTCTCGCATTTTTTTAGAGTGGCATTGAAGATCGACGATTTTTTAGCATGGATGGATGGATGGACATTGAAATGTCTGATTAGATTTTCAATGCCGTGAAAATGGTTGTCGGATAGTTGCAATTTTTCGTAGTATTTGTAGATTTTTTTTTCTTGCCTACGGCACGTCTCGAAATAATTCACCAGGCCAGTTATCTAGGAACGGTTCGTGTTCGTCATTGATCGATGATTTATTTTTGTCGTCGCGAAGGTATGAACGTAAATCAGAGAGAAATGGGAGATCACGTGGAGTTTGAGCCGACTACTTATTACGCCGCGTTCAGCGCTGAGCTGGAAGCGAGCGCTTACCCGATGTGGGCCCTCGTCTCTCATCTGCGCGGACCGGAGAGCGCCGCGATAAGTCGCAGGGCGCTGGACTTTTGTCTGACTGCTCTGCAGGACTGGCTCGACGCTATACACTTCACGAGCCCAGATGTGGTAAGGAATTTTATCCAAATTTCGTTGGCTAGAGCGATCATCGTTTCGCTCGACTCTCGACGTTGAGAAAAAATAAAATTACCACGGTTTCAATAGGCAATCGGACGGTAATCAGAAATTTCTATGCAAAACAAATATTTAAAAAAAACAAGCTTTTATTTAAGGTAGTAGACTCGCCACGGCGGTTTTCTATAGTTTTTTATTTTATTTTGAGGACACATTCAAGACACTATTAAGTGATTATCTGCAAAATTGCTAAAGAATTCACCGTTCTGTATTCGAGATATTGGCAATCGAAGATTGCACGGTTTTACACGTGTGAGTATTTCACATTTCGTGCAATAACGTCGAAACTTTTCTACAGATTTTTCTTAAAAAATTCTCAAATACAGAGGAACATGCGACGAAGTAGGTAAAAAAAATCATGAATTTAGACCGCCTAGTTTCAGAGATATAGCGATTTAAATTGAGCAATGTCTAGCGACGCTAGCGCCACGAAGCGACTGAAGCAGACAGAGCCGGCGATCTGGTAGCGCTGCAAGCGTTCGGCGCGCTCATCGGTAGAAAATGTATCTAGAGACACGGCAGATTTGTCATACTTACTTTTTTATATTAAATACTATATATCAGGTTGATAAAAAAGTTTTGTCGCAATAATTTCAATATAATTTATTTATTTATATATCTTATACAAAACATTTCTAATCAACAATATATTCGCCATCGGTTTCTATGACACTCGACCATCTAGTTGGCAACTCATTTATTCCCTTTGCCCAAAACTGCGGCGGCTGGAACTCAAAGAAATTTTAAATATCCCTTCTGAGATCGTCGACGTTTTCGAAAGTTTTGTTTCTCAAATATGCCTTCAAATGTCTAAACAAATGGTAGTCAGATGGCGCGATGTCGGGAGAGTATGGTGGATGAGGAACGGTATTCCAGTGAAGCTCAGTGATTGTTTTGTGGGTTTCCTTTGCGACATGGGGTCTCGCGTTGTCGTGGAGAAGGTGCACAGTCGCGCGTCTTGGCCGTTTTTTTCTTATAGCTTTTGCCAATTCCTGGAGATTTTCGATGTATCGTGTAGAGGAGATCGTCTTACCTACAGGGAGAAAATTGTGAAACAGCATTCCCTTTGCGTCCCAGAAACAGCACAACAAAACCATTTTGTGAGTGACGATCAGATTTCGGTTGGTGTGGCGGTTTTTCTCCGATAGGAAGCCAGTAGGCTAGACGCGTTCTGTTATCATACAAGACCCAGCTTTCATCTCCCGTCACAAGATCTTCTAAAAACTCCTTGCGATGGTGGCGAAGCAGGAGAGACTGGCAGATGGTCACGCGACAGTTCTTATTGTCGTCGGTGAGACAGTGTGGTATCCATTGAGCTAGAACCTTCCTGTATCCCAAGTTGTGTAAGTGATTGACTATTGACGGTTGGGTGCAGCCAAGTTCTCTTGCTAGCTCGTGCGTACTTGCTTCCGGTTTTTCTTTGATGCAGCGGAGTAATGCTTCATCATCGATGGTCGACGGTCGTCCGGAACGTTCCTTATCTTCAAGGCTTGTGTCTCCAGATTTAAAACGATCGAACCAACGCTGGACTGTTCGATGAGAAACTACGTTCCCGCTGAATGCATCCTGTATATTTTTAGCAGTTGTGCTTGCGTTCGTGCCGCGCCGCCACTCGTAAAAAATGATCGCTCGAAGTTGCTCCTGCGAGATCGAAGCCATTTCTGTCCACTAGAACGCGCGCTCGCCCTTTTATACCCTGTCACGCGCAAGAGTAGAAAACATTCTAGAATATTCTCGACATAGCTCGATGTCATATTGCGTCAATACGTAAAAAGACATTTTTTAAATTTTTGCGACAAAACTTTTTTATCAACCTGATAGTTGAGGGCGCGAGTATTTCTGTATTGTACAGAGACGTCTTACTTATACCACGCATATTACTCTGCCGTTAGCAGAGTAGTATATGTGTATGATGCTGACTTTCTCTCTCTCTCTCTCTCTCTCTCTCTCTCTCTCTCTCTCTCTCTCTCTCTCTCTCTCTTCTCTTCTACAGCAAAAAATTTGCAGTTAGGGTAATGATGCAATATCTCTCGTTAGCTTTGTCCCTCTAGCGTCCGACCACGGTCTTACATACAGGTCTTGAAACACCGACGATTTGGCTTGTACGGCTACATAATTTGTCTCTCTCGTAGCCGCTACAAGTAGGGCGCCACCACTAAGTAGTGCTGTCGAAGAGAGATGGAAACAGATTGTCGATCTCTTTCGTCGACTTTAGGGTAATCCTATAGCTTCACACTAGTCATACCATTGATCATACTTGAGACTTGTACAATTTATATTTTCAACATATGCAAAAACAATCATTTGTAACAACTAAAATCTTCCATGTGTAAACTGTTTAAGGGGTTAGGCCACAGTAACGGGTATAAAATCATGTGCGAATTTAACAATTTTGTTTCGTATGAAAAAGTGATTCACTCATAAAATTAATTACACATCAATTCTGTATGAATATCAAGCTGTGAGAATTTTTTTTTTTCGATGTACAAAATGGCCGACTACTGATAGGTTCTTTTGTTACCTTTTTTCAGGCGCTCCGCGGCGTGACATTTTGCATCCACAATTTTTGACCTAGAACAAAAAACAAAAATTCTCGTCAATCTACATTAGAATACCTAGAGAAGTACGTACGGAATTTAAAAAATATTGTTTTATTCAAAAGTTGTAGGTATTTGAATGAATTTTCAGTGAAAAATTTCGTATAAAACTGCTCATAAAATGAAAAGTTTTCGATTGATCAGAAATTCCTTACGTACTTCTCTGCGTAACGTAATTAGGAACATAACTTTTAAATTTGAAGTGAATCGAGTGGACATTGTTGAAGTTATTTGTCACGCTAATTGGAAAAAAGCTGTTTCGAGAAAAACGCGTTTAAAGTTTTAGGCACTGTATGGCCGTGCCAGAGATGGGCTTACTTTATACGTTCAAAGTTGGTGAAAAAAAAAATGTTCTTGCTATAAATCGAATAGTAACTTATTCTTATGATGATAAAGCACCGTTTTAGCGAGAGAAAAATCGATTTTTTGAAAATTCTAGTGTGGCCTTACCCCTTAAGAACGGACAGGGCGCCTTTGGGTGCTTTGTCCGTTATTTGTTCGATGTTTACAAACACACAGCCCAAAGTGTGGGATATAATTTAAGGCATTGAGAATAACGCTACTGAGTAGATAATGGCACACGAAACGAGCGCACAAACAAACAGACAACGTTCATATCACACAATCGACATTTAAAAAATTGTGAATAATAGAGGGAGGGGTCGGAGGGCGAGAAAGTTTAGTGGGGAAGAATCCCACACAGTGAGGTAGTGGGGATCAGTTACAATATCTCATGTAAAATTTTCCGCAACGCCGCTGGAAATCACAACAAAAAAGTAAAACTGAGGCGGTAGATTTGTCATTGTTAGGATTTCATCACGGGTGAAGCCGAGGACACAGCTATGTGTGGGCAATGTTAAAAATAACAGAGATAAGAGTATGTGCAACAAATACTTGACCTGTTTGTTTTTGGCCCTCCTTTTACCGAAAATGGCAGCATGCTGTTCATCGCTGAAATGTTCTAACGCCATACTACCCTCTTTGTTTATTACGCCTGCCGACGAACCGAACGTTTGTACAAGTTTCACTTTTTGCCTGGGAGGGGGGTAACTCTTTAGCCGGGTTGTTACGCATATGGGAAACAGGGAAAACCGGGAAAAGTCAGGGAATTTTGGAATTATTCTCGAATTTGCTCAGAATTTACTTTTTGCCAGAATTACAAAAAATGAAACCTACTTGACAAAAAACTGAACAGTATGAAAATAAATATTTTTGTATACTTTTAATATTTATATTAATCTTTATTATATACAAAAAAAGTTATATCAGTGCCAAACATTGAAAATTTAAAAAACTGAAAACTGGTTTACTGTAAAGCTGTATAACATTTGTATTCGATTTGTCGATACACAATCACCTCATTATTCTTATATATAAGTTCTATATTTATTTTTTAATTATTGTCACCGGCATAAAAAATCCTGTTTGTAATAAAGAACAGGTTCTGTATTTGCTTTTAATTTCTTTTTTTACTTTACAATGGTTAAATTATTTTTCAAATTTCAGTTTTTTAAATATTTTACTTCCATTTTTAACATTTCCATATATTTGATCTTAAAACAAAATTATGTTATCCAGTTCAACGTAATTCTTCAATTGAGGGATCGAATTGATAATTTCCTTTTTTTTTCTAATCGGTTAAAAATGTTTTTGTTTTCGAACAAATGATTTATTGCTATTTGTACGTATATAATTTTTCCCGTATAGTTTCTAACGTTTACAAATACTAGTATGGTTGAAACGAGCCTTAACTTGTGGTCTTTAACTTAAAAATATGTATATATATTTGATGAAAACAAAGTGTTCTTTATTTGACCCTAATCTGGGTCATTTGCAAAACTTGGAATGTTTGCAAAACCTGTATGGCAAACCTGGTAAAGTCAGAGAATTTCTGAGTCAATAGTGCGTAACAACCCTATGTACGCTTTTGGGCTCGAGGAAAAAGGTAACTTTCCTTACTTTTGCAGTACTGTGGAAAAAGTAAATCTATACTCACTTTTATAGCGGAAAAGCAACTGTCTAGTTACTTTTATTGCGAAAAAGTAACTGCCTAGTTACTTTTATTGTTGAGAAGTAACTGCCTAGTTACTTTTACTGCGGAGAAGTTACTGCCTAGTTACCTTTATTGCGGAAACATAACGGTCCAGTTACTTTTATTGTGAAAGAGTAGCTGCCTAGTTACATTTAATGCGAACAAGTAAGTGCCTAGTTACTTTTGCTGCGAAAAACATCACCTAGTTACTTTGGCTATGAAAAAGTAACTACCTAGTTACTTTTTGTGAACAGTAACTACCTAGTCACTTTTATTGCGGAAAATAACTGCCTAGTTACTTTTACCTAGGAATAGCAACGATCTAGTTACTTTTACGGTGAAAAAGTAGCCGCCTAGTTGCTTTTACTGTGAAAATAACTGCCTAGTTACTTTTATTGCGGAAAAGTAATTGCCTAGTTACTTTTCTTGGGAAAAAGTAACTACCTAGTTACTTTTCTTGTGGAAAAGTAACTACCCAGTTACTTTCATTGCGGAAAGCACTTGCTTAGTTACTTTTGCGCGAAAAGCAACTGCCTAGTTACTTGTACTGCGAAAAGTATCTACCTAGTTACTTTTATTGCGAAGAAGTAACTGCCTAGTGACTTTTATTGTGGCCGAGTAACTACCTAGTTACTTTCGAGGACTAATTTGTAAAGACCCAAGATCTTACGAGATAATCGATTCGCCGATGATTAAAAATCGATTATAATCGACCATCGAGTGTAAACGATCGATCAATGAAAAAATCGGCCGCAAATCAGAACAAAGCCTCCGATGATCTAGGCATTACGATGAAAGATATTTACACTACGCTCTTCTCTGTTTGTTTTTCGTTGCCACCCAGAGTGACGTACTTCACGTGTCCTTTCACATACCGCTGCACCGATACTTCGCCGTATTCATGTGTCAAGCTGTGCGACAACAGGGAGTCACCCTTGAGGAGTTACTACCGCCCAAGGACATGCTTCACCTTCTCATGATGCATCCGCTGCGCGTTCAGGTGAGTCACGCCAGAATGCACTTTATACAATCTCATCGACACCGCCAGGTAGCAATGACAAACGCCGCATTGGCATCTGTCATATGGGCGGAGCTTAAGAAACATGGCGGCGATAAGTGGATCGTCAAACGTAAACAGTCGTGTAGTTTAGTGCAAAATTCTGTGATATTATGATAAGTATTAGTGCAATTTGTGACTGGGCCGGTACCAATCCGAAACACCGCAATTTCGTGGAAGGCGAACGTATTTTGAATTTTGCAGTGACCACACTTTCGCGTCTGAATTCGCTTTTTTAATTTTCAAGGCTCTCATCGAAGCCTCCAATTGATCGGTTTTTTGTACATGTCCGAAATAATTTTTCACGCACACGAAGCGTTTCCCTGCAATGGGAAACTTGTGGAAACGGACTTCCAACTCCTTAGGGTCAGAGTGGGATCAGTGGCTCATTTTTTTCAGAGGTCTATAGCTGCCCAACCGTTCACACAATCTCAATGAAACATTGACTAAACGTGAGGTGTGTTCAATGGCTTCATTTTCTTAAAAGACACTGAACGGCCTAACCCAATGGATATTGAGATAGTAACCATTTGAAAAGAAGGGGATTTGATCCACTGTGTACTTGGGGGTGTACACAGTGGAACATGCCTAATTTCACAGTCAAACAAAATTTCAAAATCAAGCAAAATTTGATGAAAATTACCCTGATCCACTGTACACTTGTAGGTAATGGAGTGCTTTTCTCTATACAATGGGGAGTATTGTACAGTAAACTATGGAAAAATTAATTAAAAAAAGACAGCATATTATGAGATCAATCACAATCATTTATTGAATATTAATCAGCAATGAGTACCTACCTAATGAGGTGGTACCAGTACCTATCTCAATCACAACGCGAAAATATTCATATTATGAATTACCTCTGTGTACCTTGAAAAATTGAGCCAGTGTACCGACCCGCTTTTTTTTCTAAAGCGGGTACTGACAAGTTTCTATTTTTGTTAGGTTTACAAACACAATGCTCAAATACCGCAATATAGTTGTATATTGCGGGAGAACAATGACTTCGAACATAACTGCGATAGGTAAAGAAGCAAAAAACAAACTCAGCTGGTTTTTCATCTTTTGACACCAAAAATAATATAAAATCACCTCTCACAACCGAATTGCGCGGGAGCGACTCGCAGACAGGTTCAAACCTATTGACATCCGAGGGCGGTTCTAATGTGAAAAAGACGCACATATATACATGTCTATTGACCCTATTCGAAGTGCTTCAGCAATCTTTCGCAGCAGATTTAATGTTCTTTCGGTAATTATTACGCGGAGAAAACTTCCCGCATTCCATTTACACCGGCTTTATGTTTTTAAGGGGAGACATACACCTAGGAGCCAGAAAAAGGTCATTTTTGTGAATTTTTCAAGGAAAACTATTTGACATTTCGGATTGGGGTTTTAATTATCTAAAAGTATATACGTTCAAAAATATGTTTAATTTTCTTTATTTAAAAATATCAAAAATATACAAGGGTATTGTATGATCCTTGGAGCGTCGTAAAAAAATCTGCGTATACGGTACCCACTGGCGTTTCTTCAAAAATCATCTGAAGAAAAAAAACCAAAAAGATTATTAAATTAGATACTATAATCTAGTACTTGTCATAGCCGATTTTGAAAATATCGATTTATGACAAAATGGCGGACGTTTGAACATAAATAGTGATTTTTGGGCAAAAAATTAGTTATTATTTTGCCTATAAAACAAAAACTAAGTAACGGAAAAAAAAATCCTCTGACAAGTACTAGATAATGGTGTATAGAATAACCACAAAAAACCTCAAGGCAATCGGTTCATTGGTTTTCGAGAAATTTTGGGTACCGATTTGAAAAACGTGGTTTTGAGAAAAACGCGTTTGAAAATTTGGGAATGAATAAATCATGAAATTTGTCAACTTACATGGAATCATCGATACCAGGCCCATAGTGTGGGTCTTCTAGGGTCGACGGAATGTTCATAGCTTCTAAATCCTCGACCTCGATCATCCAGGTGTATATCTCCCCTTAAGGCACAACACCACTGCAATCCCCTGTTTTTTTGCCATTTTTCAAGAATTTTTTTTTGTGGGAAAAAAAAGAGATATTCGAAAAAAAAAATTTTGTTTTGTTCGTTGTTTATTGAAGATACATAAAAAAAAATTTCAAATTTTTCACGCCCCATGGTGACGCTGGGGAAGCACCCGCGTTAGGTACTGTTGCCTCTGCAGTGGTTCGCGGCACGCAGCAGAACTCTCTTCGAAGTCGATCTGAAAAAAAATACCGAGTGTTTTCGTTAATAATATGATATTTTGAAGAGAAGTACATAGGGATTTGAAAAAATATTGATTTTTTAAAAATAGGCACGCTTTTGAAATTAAAGGACGATTTTCGAGCAAAATTTCTCGTCGAAAATAGGCTATAATTTTTTTTATCATTGAGATATCGAAAAAATCCTATGTACTTCTTTAGATAATCTAGTTTTATTGATGCAGTCCAAATTTGAAGTCGTTCGGATAAAAATTGCTCGAGTTCTGCTGCGTGCCACACTCAAAAAAGTGGTTTTGAGAAAAACGTGTTCAAAGTTTTAGGTTTGTTAATTTATGCGATAAATTGGAAAAAAATTTTTTTACCTTTAATCAGCGATGCCGGTACCATATAGCTGGCCTTCAAGAAGCAAATCATTGTCCCTAGCATCTTTTCTCGAACTTGTAGAGGCTCTTCTTGCCTCTTTTGCAGCGTCTGTGAGCGAGCGCTCCGCCAGCTCGATCCGCGCTGCGTCGGTTTCAACGCAAAAATTGAAACAATTTGGGCCGATAGTTATCCCCAACGGCTCCAAAACTTTCATGAGGCTTCTCAGGCCATCATTGAATAATAATACCGCGATATCAGCTGCAATATCGACGATTTTTTTGCTCCCGGACTGACACTTGGGGGCTATTGCCCAAACTGATTTGTTGTAGCTTTCGTTGTTTTGCGTGAAGCCGCCCAAACAACGCTGCAGCAAATCGTCTCTGCTCAAATTTATATATCCCGGTATACCTGCCGACCCTGAGGCGCGCAGCTGCGCGGCGGGACCCCGAGCGTCACGGAGCGCTGCACCGCTCCACAAAATATTCAATATCTCCGAAAATAATTATTTTTTCGACCTGGGTCCAACGGCATCTTAATCTTAAATGTATTTTAGATTTTTCTAGATGGTTTTCAAAAAATCGATTTTTTGAAGCCGTCACAGTGGTGTTGTCCCTTAATCGAAATTAAATACTTCTATCGCGCGGCTACGTATAATTACGCTTGAAGGCTTTGCCCCGAAGGTACTTTGATTTTCCGCCACCAGATATCGCCACTCGACCAGACCCCAATTGCAAAGCACGAAGCGCGATGTTTTTTCACAAATCTTTATTGAAATATCGACACAACGTACGTATGAGTTCATACATACATACATATGTATATAGCTAGAAATTGGAAGGTGTCGTAACGCTAGTGAGCAAAGAATGGAAAGAAAAAATGACTACAACATTAATTGACGACGATGCGCAATAGTTGCAAACTTAGAAAAAAAACCTGTTCGAAGCTTTACCCGCCCTACCGCGTTCCTCGGAACGTTGAATCTCTTCGTTTTCGTCAGTTAATATTATTATTGCTTTATATATAGAGGGCGTGTACTTTCGACTAACCACACGAGAGTATTTCTATTCGTTTTCTCGAACATCTCTTCCGTGGTTCGTTCCTGAGAAAACCAATGACGCCATTTTGTTTATCACCTCTTATCGCCCCGTCATCTCGCACGTTTGAGCTGGCGCTCTTGTTAGAGGGCCGGTATCTCGTTGACGCCGAGAACAGTAGTCTCCGGTGGCAGATCCGCCTTCAGATGTTTTATAAAGTCATACGTGATGATACGCGGGGCGACGAAACCGCCCGATCCCTTGCGCCCCTTGTGATAAATTCCTGCACCGGACAGCGGGAACGCGGGCCTCGTGATCACCGGCTGTACGTCGATAAAGGGCACGGTCGACTGAGCCGCGTCCTTCTCGAGATCGGTGGCGACGAAATTCAAGTATTGATTCGAGCGCGAGTCCGGCAACGAGGAGGCCCGTACTTTTGTCGGGACATCCGGCTTGTCCAGCTTCATCTCGGTCCTGCACATGGCAAAATGGCGTATAACGGCTGCTTGCAAAACCGATCAATGGCCGAGCGTTTGGGGCTTTTTGCTTGGGAGGCAAGTTTTCGGTATTCGCGGCTCTCTCGCAAGTCGAAAGTTACGATCGCTTCTTAACCCTTTAAGGACGGGAGTGGTCGATATATCGACCAGCCAGGGGGCACATAATGTTTAATGTTTTCCACGGAAAATTTCATATATTGAATATTGCCAAAATATTGTGAAAATGTCTGGATGTTTTGTTGACCTTGAAAATTGCTATTTGATGACCTTGAAAATTGCTATTTCAAGGTCACGTTTTCTGACTTTGAAAATTGCTATTTCAAGGTCATTTTTTTCGGCCTACAAGTTGGCGTACTCACGTTTGTTGATGCGCTGAATTCAGCATAAATTACATAGGAATACGCTTTCAAACTTTTTAAAATAAATTTTTAGAATTGGACTTTCCGTTGCGGACGGGGCTGGTCGACATATCGTCCAGCCTTTAGGCTTGGGACTCCGATTGAGAAATTCATCGATTTTATTGATATCTTTCATGTAAAAAAAAGTCGATTTCAATGAAAATTTCCCCGTCCTTAAAAGGTTAAATATAACCGTGGTACTTGAGATCGAGACCCTTCGTCCACTGTCGCTTTTGGTGAAAAAGATAGAACGCAAAAGAAAAACATTGAATACCTTGCTTTTTCGGCAGCCGAAGGATCCTTCACGTCCGTATTGTCGTTGCTTATCCATCTGCTCTTCTCCAACGGCTTGATGAGCTTGCCGCTCGTGAAGTTGAACGGCGTGACGCGAATCTCGAAATTCAAGTGAGCTCCGATCACTCGAAATCTCACGCCTGAAAAAATAATACCATTTTTGTGCGAAAATCGCATTTTTTTACAAAATTAGTATCCAAAAGTGATGGCGAATTTATAGTGGGACGAGATATATCAGGGATTTTTGTTCTTGACAATGTGATAATTACCAGTGAGAATCTCGTCCTGTTCCGAAACCAAGTCGTCCAAGTCAATGGCTCTCTTCTCCCAAGCGAGGGTATGATAATCCCGACCGTTCTCCACGTCCGGATCCAAAACCGTAAAGTTGTCGACCTTTTTCCAATGCACGCTCGTCTCGTTTATTCCCACGCGGGGCAACAACTCTCCTTGCTGGATCACGAAGTGTATTATCTGGTTTACTTTTTTAAGCTTCATGCCGGTTATCACCCTGAATGTTGAAGAAAAACGAGTTACTGTAAATCGACACTGACGACTAAGTATTTAAACCTAAACTAAATTACACTAACGACTGAAAAACCGCGAATAAATGAGTGGTCCGGAATTCTCAATGGAAATATTCGACAACCCTGCCAGTTTTGTCTCACGTTGGTCCTGCGTCTAATCGTTAAATACGAATAATAGGGTATTTGACTATATTAAAAATACGGTTCATTCTCTAGTGACCGTGAAAGAATATAGTGTCTAAAAAGCATTTCTATCATTATCGAAAACAAATATACACTATTTTCGTTTATTTCAATTTTTAAATTAGGTAAATTTGAAATGGTCATGTGCACGAAAACGCTCCATGGTTGGTTCTCTAGTGACGTCACATGCCAGTAAACAGATTGTCATTACGAGTCCGGTGACGAGTAACGACCGATTTTGCAGTTTATTCCAGTGCACTTCCGTGCTTTTTCTGTTCATTCATAGTTATTTGTAGTGATAGTTGCCATATTATCAACTTTCGAGGTAATCCTATCGCTTCACACTAGTCGTACCACTGATCATACTTGAGACTTGTACAATTTATATTTTTAACATATGAGGGATTCTCCGTCAATTCAGCCACTTTTTTCGACCATCTCAGATCTGCCCCATAATTGGTTATATCAAAGTACTACTAAAAGGCATTCTATGTGAATTTTTTCAGATTTTTTAATTCAACATTTTAGAAAATGCCGTTTTTTTTTCAAAATGAAAATATCTCGGAAACTAAAAGTAACTGAAAAAAATGTCTGTACATAATAGTTGTAGTTTTGTGTTAGCTTTCGAGCGGACGACTTGAAATAATTTTTACGTTCCGGTAACGCTGATTTTTTATCAAAAAAGGGGGAAATGATTTTTTCATTCAAAAACGGCCATTTTTTTTTTGGCTGGAAAAATTACAGAGTCTTCCAGTATGTCTGACGATATCGCAAAAAAATCGCCAGAGTGGCACGGATCGAGGTTCTAGGGTAAAAAAAATGAAACCACACAAATAAATTTTTTTATACCGGAACCTCGCTCCGTGCCACTTTGGCGATTTTTTTGCGATATCGTCAGACATACTGCAAGACTCTGTAATTTTTTCAGCCAACAAAACGGTAGTTTTTGAATAAAAAAATAATTTCCCCTTTTTTTGGTAAAAAATCAGTGTTACCGAAACGTAAAAATTATTTCAAATATTCCGCTCGAAAGCTAACACAAAACTACAACTTTTGTATACAGACATTTTTTTCAGTTACTTCTAGTTTCCGCGATATATTCATTTGGAAAAAAAACGGCATTTTATAAAATGTTGAATTAAAAAATCTGAAAAAATTCACATAGACTGTCTTTTAGTAGTACTTTGATATAACCAATTATGGGGCAGATCTGAGATAGTCGAAAAAAAGTGGCTGAATCGACGGAGAATCCCTCATATGCAAAACGAAATATGTAATAACCAAAATTTTCAATGTGTAAACTGTTTAATGAATGTTCATATTTAATTAGAAAAATGAAAAAATGGTTATTCCAACGATTAGCTCAGTATTTCTAGGTTTGATATTTGGCAATATTGGTTCTATCTCCGTCTCTTTTTACTCAACCAGGCGAGTTTAACCTCCGTGCTTTTCAACGTCGATCTGTCAAAACAATGTCGGGTGCGGGAAAATAAAGCGTTGTATTCGGGCCACGACTGGTAAAAAGCGTGGAAAATTTGGGTCGGCGAAATATGTCGCTTAAAAATGAAATATGTGTTGAAATTCGAATGAGTGAGATGAGGTTAGGACTACAGTCAGCTGTTGCCTTGCTGTCACGTCTCTTCATCGTAGCAAGTGGTAATAAATCCAATACTGGAAGTTCAAATTAAACTTGATATTACATAAAAATTAAGCCAATAAGCGTAATTTTTTCTGAGAGCATTGGATTACTACAAGTGTTAAGTAGGTGAATCTGATTATTTTTTAAAATCTGACGGATTCCCACTATTATATACACTTTCATAGCGACCGGAAATTGGGTTTTTGTATGTCGTCTCGGAATTCCTTCACAAAAACACGCAATTTTGATAATTTTTTTTCTCTGTACTTAGGTCGAAAACCGACCCTGAAATTTTACAGAGACGATCATTAATATATTTAGTGAAGCACAAATTATGAAAATCCTTTGAGTTAAAGCTTGGCGATAGGTTTACCTTAATTAAGAATGGAGAGGAAGGTTTGCTGTGCGACAATTCAGCGCCGATATAGGCCCTTCACCTTGTTCACTGGCATGTGACGTCACAGGCGTCACATGGTTGAATATTAAAATTTTATCGCCGATTTATATCGCAAATGCTGAGATTCGCGAAGATAAAATAATATTTTGAGCATAATGGAAAATAATTAACCATTCAAGATGATTTCCGTACAACAGTACAATACCCTGTTCTAAACGGGAGCGTGGTTTAGAGTGTATGGGCAGTGGAAGAGCATGCTAGATCCCTCGACTTTGGGACAATTTTCTCAGCCTGCAGAGTCTGCACAGCCTGCATTCTTCCTAGAGTATTTTAGCACTTCTCCATACGTTATTCATGGTAGATATATGAAGAGAAAAAAAGTCAAACCAATTTTCTTTCACGTCCGAGGTGACTTCTCTGAGGCTGAAATAACGATGCGAGCTGGCGTTGTGATCGTCGCAGTAACACATGCAATAGCTGCAGTGCCAAAAGAGCCATCTCCACCAGCTGTCCACCTTAGTGGTTCCCCGTCTGCAAGTTCCCTTGTTCCCGTAGACACGACCGTTCTCGTACTCGATGTACTCGTATCTGCGATCGCTCGTTCGCGCCTGATTCAAAATTTCACCCCGTACACATGCTATGTTCTCCTCTTTCTCTCAATTGTTCATTCGAAATTTACGATAAAATCGGGATAAATTATTTTCGATAGATTCCTCAGTGAAATTTGCGTGCTTTTGTTTTTCTCTCACCGACGGACATATCCACATGTCGGAGTCGACGTATCGGCAATTTAATACTTTGCCGTTGCAGCGTCGCTGCTGGGCGCAAAACTGATTCTCGTAACAGCCGCTTACAGTCGCGAAACTGTAGTAGCCGCAATTCTCGCGACAAGTCGCCGTAGGGTTCAAGTCTACCTCGTTCACGATGTAGCCCTGAAACAGCTGCTTCAACTCGCTGTACGTTGAATCTTGGCACAGAAGAGCAAACAAGGAAAACGAAAAATTAATCCTTTTTAGTTCAAAGTTTACCTCCTATTGAAAAATCGCGACTGCGTCAATTAGTGCCGAGTGTCTTTGGATACATCGTACTTCAGTGACTAGTTTCGATATTGTTTTACTTTCTCTCGGTAATTTTTTTTTCTCTTGAAGAATTTTACGATAAAACTCGGTGGCGCTACATTTTCACGTGAAAAGTTAAGTCGGTTTTCAAAAACTATTAGTTACTTAAGGGGAGGTACCTGAGTAAACTGCGAGAAAAACAGGTAAACTTCGGGAATTTTTATCTCGAAAACTAATGTTTCGATAGGATCCGGGTTTTTTTATTGGAAAATATGTAGATTGAGGTATGTTTAGGAATTTTTAAAAATAAATTCGTTGACTGGAAGCGATTCAAACGCGATTATCTCGAAAAATAGTTTTCAAAGTCGGTGCCAGATGTATCTCGAAAACGGCTTGTCCGATTTTGTCCAAATTTGGATACAATATTCTTCGATAGTTTTTCTCGTTCGCCACGTAGGGGTTTTTCATTTGATTGAACCATTGCTTTTTTATGCAATGTGTATGCAATCCAAAATCGTCGGAAATTGCGAACGAAAAACGAATGTTAAATTAAAACGGTCGCAATTCCGTCAAAAATGAAAATTTCAAAAAAATCCTACGTGGCGAACGAGAAAAACTATCGAAGAATATTATATCCAAATTTGGACAAAATCGGACAAGCCGTTTTCGAGATACATCTGGCACCGACTTCGCAAACTATTTTTCGAGATAATCGCGTTTGAACCGCTTCCAGTCAACGAATTTATTTTCAAAAATTCCTAAACATACCTCAATGTACATATTTTCCAATAAAAAAAACCCTGATCCAATCGAAACATTAGTTTTTGAGATAAAAATTCCCGAAGTTTGCCTGTTTTTCTCGCCGTTTACTCGGGTACCTCCCCTTAACAGGGTATTTTACTCTATGTAAGAAAAATACTAAGAATGTCTAAATAAGGCAGTTTTCGCAATAAGCAATCGAATAATGTTGGTTTTAATTTATAAAAACCCAAAATATATTTTGTAATTCATGTTTAAAAAAATACTTTTTCCATCTGTTCAACGAACATGCGGAACGGTAGCCGCCATAATGGATTCCGACGTGACGTCATTGGCATAGTAAACAAAGAAAGCGGCAGACGTATTACTCTCTAACCTGTGAAAGAAAGCGTCACCAACTATATATTCTCATTTGTCATAGTTAATTTCAAATTTTCAAATAGTTATCTGTACTTCAAAAAAGAACAAATGAGTTTTTTTTTCGGACTATGACTTTGGATCTCTTCTCGCAAGTTTTAACCAACTCTTCCTCATATTTATATCAATTGGCATTTTAATCCACAACTTTCCCGGTGTTTTTACACTAGTATTTTTACATTTAGGAACAACACACCAATAATAGGGATCGTAACTCACTTTTAACCAAAAAAAATTACGTATTCACAATTGGCGCAGCGTCGATGTTTACTATACAAGTGACGTCGAGAACCGAAGCAGCATGGCGGCAAGGGTTTTCGCGCGGAAATTAGATATGTAACATTTAAATGCATTTTTATGGCATTTATCGATTTCATAAAATAGAAATAAAAATTCTAGTAGTTTATTACGACCAAAGGATCAAATTGAGTCCTCTCAAAAAAGGGTGTAACACCCCATTTTCATGGTCATTCTCGACTACGATTGCCCACCTTCTTTGTGAACGCTGGGATCGCACGTCCACAAATCTCTTGGGGCATAGACCATGGCGGTCTTGATGGCCCTCAAAGTTTCGCTGGTTCTTTCTCTGTATTTGTTCTTCGTTCTCTCGCTCTCCTCGTGGAATGTCTCTGCAATACACGTTGCTCGTGAATTCATCATTACCTCACTTTTCTCCCTCTCATACGCCACCATTTTCGAAATTCATTGTCTTCAATCATAATCACATTTTTTCTGCGCATTCAATATTTTTTTGTTCACATTCCCGTTTCCACCGCGCTTTCAGCAAATTAAAAGTACTCACTGTTGTTGTGCAGTTTCAAGAGCTTGAAGGAGTATTGCATCATAGCGAAACCCCTCATCTCCGTAAAGACTATCGTGTTGTACAAATTGTAGAGCAACTGCTGCGGCGATTGCTTCTCATTGCAAATTTGCTTCGACGCTGCCTGATAAATAAAAAAGGAACAACGGAAATGAGATATGCAAAGATCAATTCTTCATCGGAAGCTTCCAAAGGCGTAGAGATAATTTGCCGATGCGTAATAATGATCCAGCGAGGGAATGGGGATGGTTCTCCGCTGGCTCTCTGCTATGAGCTGTAAATTAGTCGCTACGGGGCCCCCCCCATGTATGTTCAATTTGCCTTCACGCTTGTTCCATCGCTGGAATTTCTTTTATCAGACTAATACATTGACCTTGAAAGAGAAAACCATGCTCCGCACATAACTAAGGAAGTATTTTGATCTAAAAAACGCAGTTCCGAGGCGACTGGTACATTTATAATAAAATGAAGCTACGTGATTAAACTTTGTGATTATGATTTGCATTCGTTGTAACAATAATGAAACCCAATAACAACGATATATATGGTATGTTCAATTTATCTAGCAATTTAATTAGCAATGAAGGTAATACGCAATTGTCATCGGCCTGACTGCGTAAAATATGAGTCCCAGCTTGCGGAGAGGAACTTTCTTCGACAGTACTTTGAAACTTTGCCTAGGCTCTTCTACTATGTACCTGATAAGCGGATATGAACAAGTTATCCCGAACGATAGCATCCGCTATACGTTCCAGAGCCATCGGTATGCCGTAGTTAGGATCCTCGAGAACGGTCTTGGCAAAAATGAGCCATTTTTCAAGATCGAAGGGTACCGTCTTAGCAGCAGTCTCTACCAATCTTTGTCTAAAATTTGCGTACAGGGTATCGATTTTTTCTATCTCCACTTCGACTTTGGCCCACGACCAGTCGCTCTCCAGCGCGTTCAGGTAACTTTTGCTCTTTCCGATGCTGGAGCTTTCCAGTTGGTCGCAAAAGTCTTTGTACGACACGGCGAGCCTGGTATAAGTTCCCTGGCCGACGTCGCCGCTGCTTCTTCCTGCGTTCTTGAATATGTCGTCGAGCTCGAAGAGCTTCGATCGAAGCACATCTACTTCGGAATAGTCGTGATTTTTGGATATCGCAGCGACGGCGGTGAGGGCGAGAAGCAAAGTGAAGATGAACTTCTGACGCGCCATCGTTTCATTCACGGTTCGGTTTTTCTCACACTTGTCGTTGCTGTCTGTTTATTTTCTCTGTCTTCGCACCTCGTTTATTTAAGTGTTATCGTAAATTATCGACGGACCTAAGCGACGACGGTAGTGAAGAACCTTTCGACATTATTTTTATTTCGAGACCAATTGTCGATTTTGATTGCGACGATTGCGTCGCAACGCAACGAAGGAAAAACAAATTGATTTGAACCTTGGAAAAACCTCGACGAAAGTCCAAATTCGCGGTCTTGATCGCACAACAACGGCGTCGCGAATTTCAATGATTCAGTATTCGTTCCAAAGCACGTCACATTCGATGCGTAATATCGTCGAAACTGCGAAAACGGAAGTTTAAGAAAATGAGGAAACTTTGCAGACTTTGAGCCCGATCGAAAGAGAAGGTCGGGAGGAAATGGAGAATCAACTGGTTGCGAATATTACGAATACACGATGGTGAACATTCCGTGCAACGTTTTCTCTCACTTTCCACACGCGTATTCAACTGACACTCGAAGAATCGTGCCTACTCGGATTTTTTACCGTTTCTGTTGCTCCTCGCCCCACCCCGCCCTGCCGCGGTCCTGGCTCACACTCTTTTTCTCCCACTCTAGCCACGATCAGGAGAGGGGCGAATAAAAGCTGGACCATTCTCAAACGCCGTGACGCATTTCTCGCGTAAACGACTACCTTGCCTCGTCTCCCTCCATCGCAACGTTGCCCCCCTTTGTTCACGCGACAAATGTTTCGCTGAATCGACTATCGTCGGCTTCGTATCAAATTTAATGTACAATGTCTCTACTCCTGGGTGCGGAAAGATGACAATGTCTAGAAGCTATTCAGGGTTGCTGCGCATTATTGACTTAAAAATTCCACTTTTCCACCGGTTCCATACAGGTTTTGCAAATGACCCAGATTAGGGTCGAATGAAAAACACTTTGTTTTCATTATATACGGAGGAAAAAATTATATACGGAAAAATAGCAATTAATTATTTTTGTGAAAAAACAACAATTTTAACCGACTTGAAAAAACAAAGGATATTCTTAATTCAATCCGTATATTGAAAAATTATGTTGATCTGGATAACATAATTTTGTTTTAAGATCAAATATATGGGGATGTTGAAAATTGAAATAAAATTTAAAAAAACTTAAATTTGAAAAATAATTTATACATTGTAAAGCAAATACAGAACCTGTTCTTTATTATGAACAGAAATTTTTATGCCGGTGACAATAAATAAAAAATAAATATAAACACTTATCTATAATAATAAGTTAGACTATAATACTTTTTTTTTTATTTTCAATATTTGGCACTGACATAACTTTTTTATATACAATGAAGAATATTAAAAATATACTTTTTTTTTTGTATTTTTGTAAATAACTTGTAAAGCAAGTTGTGCAAATAAAACTCGATTATTATTATTACTTTTTTTGTATACAATATTAAAAATATACGTTTTTTTCATACAATGAAGAACATTAAAAATATACAAAAATATTTATTTTTATACTGTCCAGTTTTTTTTGTCAAGTCGGTTTCATTTTTCATAATCCTTGCAAAAAGTAAATTCTGAAAAAAATCCAGACAATATGCAAAATTCCGACTTTTCCCTGATTATTCCAGGAGGAAAGAAAAAAACATAACATTTTGAACCGACTTGAAAAAAAAAAACAAAAAAATTCTGAATTCGATCCTTCTATTGAAAAATTGTGTTTAACCTGATAACATAACTTTGTTTTAAGATCAAATATAAGGAAATGTTAATTGGAATAAAATTTGTTTAAACTGAAATTCGAAAACAATGTATATATTGTAAAGTAAAAAAAATACATTAAAAGCAAATACAGAACCTGTTCTTTATTATAAACAGAATTTTTATGCCAGAGTCAATAAATAATAAATAAATATAAACACTTATCTATAATAATAATGATGTGGTTGTGTATCGACAAATCGAATGCAAATGTATAGAGCTTTACAGTAAATTAGTTTTCAGTTTTTTTAATTTTCAATGTTTGGCACCAACTTGTTTTTTATATAATGAAGAATAATGTAAATACCAAAAATATATAAAAATATTTATGTTTATACGTTCAGTTTTTTTGTCAAGTCGGTTTCATTTTTCGTAATTCTTGCAAAAAGTAAATTATGAGAACATTCCAGACAATTTGCAAAATTCCCTAATCATTTGAGGAGGAAAGAGATTTCCTGTTTTCGATATGCGTAACAACCCTGCTATTACAATGGACGTTGAAGAATACGCTTTTCATAGATTTTCCTAATTTCAATTAGCGGGCCATTTCGTGAATGTTCGGTCAAGGTAAATTGTAGTGATTTTGTTACAAAAATTGTTACTGGATCATTTTGTTCCGCTAGCATAAAAAGTCGATGCTCTCAATGCTTCAACGAAGCTCTCTCGGATTTCATTAGTTCAGGTTCTTGATAAGCCTCGGGTTATCTATTGATCGAACTGAAATAGCGATTGCAAGGTCAACGGCGATGTCAATGCTTTCGAACGAGTGATCAACCGCCGTATTATATTTATAATTTTACGATTCATTCGAGCATTAAGGAGAGGCACCTGAGTAAACGGCGAGGAAAACAGATAAACTTCGGGAATTTTTATCTCAAAAACTAATGTTTCGATTGGATCCGGGTTTTTTTTTATTGCAAAATATGTACATCGAGGTATGTTTAGGAAGCTTGTAAAATAAATTCTTTGACTGAAAGCGACTCAAACGCGATTATCTCGAAACATAGTTTTCAGAGTCGGTGCCAGATGTATCTCGAAAACGGCTTGTCCAATTTTGTCCAAATTTGGATACAATATTCTTCGATAGTTTTTCTCGTTCGCCACGTAGGATTTTTTTGAAATTTTCATTTTTGACGGAATTGCGACCGTTCAAATTTAACATTCGTCTTTCGTTCGCAATTTCCGACGATTTTGGATTGTATACACATTGCATAAAAAAGCAATGGTTCAATCAAATGAAAAAGCCCTACGTGGCGAACGAGAAAAACTGTCGAAGAATATTGTATCCAAATTTGGACAAAATCGGACAAGCCGTTTTCGAGATACATCTGGCACCGACTTTGAAAACTATGTTTCGAGATAATCGCGTTTGAATCGCTTCCAGTCAACGAATTTATTTTAAAAAATTCCTAAACATACCTCAATGTACATATTTTGCAATAAAAAAAAACCCGGATCCAATCGAAACATTAGTTTTTGAGGTAAAAATTCCCGAAGTTTACGTGTTTTTATCGCCGTTTACTCAGGTACCTCCCCTTGAGACGAGTTATATCAACGAGCTGTTTTTTGTTCAATCGAATTCGGCCATTTCGACAAGTTCGAACTTTTGCCACTAGGGTCGCGTCTCCGATGTTTGGCGACGCTGCACTCGGGGGATTCCCCTGCGGAATTCTCGGGCGTTATTTTCATATTACGGCCCATTGTGCGCTCGCTCATGCGGCTACGCGTTCGCGAGCTTCAATCTTCAATTTCAACGAGCTATAAACACGCGATCCGTTGAACGTACACAATGAACGGGAGCTCGTTTTTATTCAACGGTGTTTATATGCTCTCGATATCACACACTCGAATCTGTCGTTGTCGCGATACTTTTCCGGCTTCTAATCAGATTTTCACATTTGCATTACGAAACAAATGAATGTGGCGGAAAATATCTAAAATATTCTCCCATTGCTACATTTTTTCCTATTGCTCACATTTTTTCTGCGATTTAGGGTACGAGAATCATCCAAAAGAATTTTAAGGGAGCCACGACCTTAATCTGTTTTTATCACAAATTATAGTTTGTGATAAAAATGACGAGATTGAAACAATTGAGAAGAACTTTCGTTGCATTCCAACGATGCAAACTTCTACGCTAGGGTGGCACAAATTTAAGCTCCTTTTTTCTCACCTCAATTATCTTCTTTAAAGAAAAAAAAACGGCGCGAAATCTGCGAGTGGTCAAAAAATATTTAGAGGTCGCTCAAACCTCCTAAAAATTTAAATTTTGATTTAAAAAATCGTTTTTTTTCCCTTCACTTCTCACCCATGAATTTTACCCTTCCCAGTCAATTTCCAAAAAGTTGTCCCGAAGTTGTCCAAATAACCAGCAAATCTCCACTTGGAAGTTACCTAACGTTGTCATGTCCCCAAAAGTTGTCTTTTCGGAGGAGTTAACTCTAAGGTTTTAACCAAATTTTTGAAAATTGCTACTTGAATTGATAATTGGAAGTAAAAAATAAAATAAATGGAAGGAGAATTGATAATTGTTGATCTCAAGAGGTCCACCACAGGAAAAACTGTTTAGAGTTGCTACAGGTTCGTTTGGGTTCGGAATTGACAATTTGACATTCCAGAAGTGACATAGGACGGTGTCGAATTTTGCAACGTTGGAACGCAACGAAAATTAATAGTTTTAAACTGCCAAAGCATTTTTTCGGCAGATTTGGACTACAAAAATCACCTGTGGATCCTTATTAAATCCTTATTATTTTTTATAATAATCCTTTCAATAAGATTTTCAATAAGATCCTTATTATTTTTAATAAAGATTACATTTTTTAAATATTGAATCCTCATTTTTTTAAATAAAATCCTTTTAATAAGATTTTGGTAATTCTTTAGATAAGTGACTTTTCAACGAATAATAATTACGGCCAAAAAAATAATTATATTTGTTTGGAATCCAAACAAACCCTATATAGGCGTCGAAATGTTCAAAAATGCCCTAAAAATAGCAAAAAAAATATTTTAGGCTCATTTTTCGGAAAAGTCACTTATCTAACGAATTACCAAGATTTTATATAAGATCCTTCTTATTTTTTATAAGGATTTCATTTTTTAATAGTAATTCCTCATTATTTTTAATAAGACCCTTTTAATAAGATTTCGGTAATTCTTTAGATAAGTGACGTTTCGACGAATAATTATTACGAGCAAAAAATTATAATTGTTTGGGAACCCAAACAAACCCAAACAAACCCTATATAGACGTCGAAATGTTCAAAAATGCCCTAAAAATAGCAAAAAAAATATTTTAGGCTCATTTTTCGGAAAAGTCACTTATCTAAGGAATTACCAAGATTTTTAATAAGATCCTCATTTTTTTTATAAGGACCCTACCTGAGGATCCGTATTAAAAATCTACAAAATGAATTGGCAGGAAAATTTTTTCGACGGTAACGAAGATAAAAGAAAATCGAATTTTCGTTGCATTCCAACTATGCAAAGAAAAATGAATTTTCGTTGCATTCCAACTATGCAATAAAAAACGAATTTTCGTTGCTTTCCAACTATGCGAAGAAAAACGAATTTTCGTTGCATCCCAACTGTGGGAAGAAAAACGAATTTCCGTTGCATCCCAACTATGCAAATGATCCAACTATGCAAAGAAAAACGAATTTTCGTTGCATTCCAACTATGCAAATGATCCAACTATGCAAAGAAAAACGAATTTTCGTTGCATTCCAACTATGCAAATGAGCCAACTATGCAAAGAAAAACGAATTTTCGTTGCATTCCAACTATGCAAACGATCCAACTATGCAAAGAAAAACGAATTTTCGTTGCATCCCAACTATGCAAAGAAAAACGAATTTTCGTTGCATTTCAACTATGCAAAGAAAAACGAATTTTCGTTGCGTCCCAACTATGCAAAGAAAGACGAATTTTCGTTGCATCCCAACTATGCAAAGAAAAACGAATTTTCGTTGCATACCAACTATGCAAAGAAAAACGAATTTTCGTTGCATCCCAACTATGCAAAGAAAGACGAATTTTCGTTGCATTCCAACTATGCAAAGAAAAACGAATTTTCGTTGCCTTCAAACTATGCAAACTTCAACACCATCGCATAGGGATATTCCTAGTAGACCAAAGAAAATAATAAACCTCTTTTCGAATATGTTCTTTGGGTTGAAAATTGACAATTCATTTAGAACCACCAAAGGCTGATAGCCTGTAGTGGTCGGAAAGCTATCCAAAGGCTATCAGCCTCTAGATAGCACGGAAAGTTGGGGTTCACAATAAAAAAATTTCATAATTACAAACAGCGCCAGGTCCAAGCGTCGGATCGCTAGAACAGCCTCGCTCGATAACTTCTCAGCATTTTCTTCGCTAATTTGTCTCGTAAACTTACAAAATTGTGAATTGCAAGGACTACAGGGCTACGTAAGAAACAATTTCGCGTAAATGCGATTCTGCATGCGATCTTGTCGAAAAGTGCGTTCGGTCGGCGACGAGTGTAAAGTGTACGAATTTACCTGAATATTCTGGGCCAGGAGAACGAGTACGCCATTGTCGTAAGTGGAGAATTGTCCGGGCACGATGAGGCGATGAATGGTCTGCAAGAGATCGGGCAGAGCTCCGGTGGAGCTTGAGACGCAATTTTTGGCAAATTCCTGAAGCGTGTCTTGCTCGTACATTTCGGACATGTTGTAGGCGAGAAAGTCGCGATAAATGTCGTCCACACGTCCCAGCAGTCTGGTCATTTCGTGCATGCTCCTATCGAGGCGAGTGTTCAACGGCAAGCTTTTGAGAATTTTGTCGAGATTGTCTTCACTTTGGAGTTCCATTTTTTCCTGATAAACGTCAATTTTTCTGGCCGCCAATGAGATTTGATTCATGAGGCGCCGCTCCATTTTCTTGATGAACGGAAAATCGTACTCGTGATCCTCGGGATTGCCCTTCCTGACCCATTCAAGCGTCTCCAGGCCACCGGTCACCGCTTCCCTCGCGAAGTGAAGAATTTCCGTGACATCACCGAACGTTACGTCCAACGATTGGACGCCCTTGTCGGCGAGCAACGTCAAGAGAATCAAGATCGCCGCGTAGCTGCGACTCATCTTGGGAGGCGTTTTTTCTTTTTTCTCCTTTCGACGATTTTCCATTCACGAAAACGAGCCTGGTAACTAGCGAAGAATCCTTTGTTGCCCGACCTCGCTCTCTGTCTCTCCCTCTCCTACTCTGGCTCTCTCATTCGGGGGTGCGTGGAAAAAGCGATAACGCCTCACCTCGCGTTTTCGCTATTTTCTTCCCCTCGATTTTTGCGGCCGACTCGCCTTCTCGAGGGATCACTGAATTGAGCGGGACTGCTACGGTGTGTCGTAATTTCGGGGTGAAAATCTGCAAGAGGCAGCGACGAGGACTGCGCGGTCTTTGCTGGTACGGCTAACTCGGCGATGTCCGCCGAGCGAGCGCGGCGTAAGGGGAAGAGGACTCAGGAAACGATCAAATTGTTTCTACTCGACGCTTTGTGTCTATCTATGTATCTCTCTGCCCTAACTCGTCGCTCCCGTTCTACAGATTTCTCCCTCTGGTTCTCCCTTTCTCCGCTCACGGTCCGTCGTCCCACGGTTTTTGAACGGCGATCGCAGAGCTGCAGCGGCGCCAACGCGAACTACGCCGTACGCGGGCTCCCGGCCTATCCCTATTTCTCGCGGGAAATTCAAATTGCCAACTCGCAAATGAGGGTTATCGGCGGGAAGTAAGGTTAGGTAATCGCGAAGTAGTGAGAATTTGCCGAAATTTATTGAGGATATTGGCGTGAAGGTTGAGCAATGAATTATTGGAGTTAGGGGATTATACACGGGCCACATAGCAAAAGCCTCATGAGAACTCTAATACGACTGTCGCAACGTAATAAAAATAGTAAGAATTGAATGGAAATAGGCGGAAAAAATTGTTGAGATTTTTATGAATAATTTCAACGAAGAATACAACGTTTCGTCTATCTCGTTGTGGAGATATTCGTGAAATAAAACAGGACATTTCAGCTGATTCCCGTAAAATGATAAAGCGCCCTACGGCACGTGGCCATGCTGCTGTCGAGTCCGCCATTTTGAAGGCGCCAAAATTTGAAACGCACAAACCATTGCTTCCTTGCTACACTGAGAAAAAAAATCATTGGTGTTATGGAATGAAATTTCGTTGATTCAATTGTAAAATTGTTGGTGCAAATAATCGGACTTATTAGTCCAAACAAATGCTATTGAATTTAATAACATGATAAAATTAAAAGTTTTTTTTTTCATTCAAAAGATATATTGTTAGCCGAGAACAATATATTACTGGAACCAGAGTTGGGCGTAATTCTAATTATAAATACGAATACGAATTTATGCACATCGTGATTTTCATGTGAATATAAATACAAATTTATGCAGACTTTACTTATTGTAAATACGAATACAAATACAATTGTATTCACAAATCTTCTGAACATGCAAATAAATTCACAGAAAACTTTGTAAATATTTACAAAAAATCGTGTGAATTAAAAAAAAATTCATATCAAAATCTGTGAATGCAAATGTATTCACAAAAAATTGCAAATACAAAAAAATTTATAAACTAAGTCGTGTACAAAAACATTCCCTCAAGGCGAAGAAATTTTTTTGCGAAAATTTCTTTGACTCAATTCAATGTTTTCTCTCAACATACATAAGAACTCACTTGTGGTGTCAATTTTAATATAATTGTCGTGAATTCGATTTTTATCTTCTTCAACTTGAGGAAATTCACAATTCATTTTGTGAATTTGTTCATATTGATCATGTAATATTTGAAATTTTTAATCTAATCATTGTGAATTTGATTTTAATTTGTCTTAAATACGAAAAAATTCACAACTTATTTTGTGATTTTTTTTGTATTTACAATTTTTTGTGAATATTCACAATTTTTTCAATTCGTATTCACACTTGTGAATACGAATTTATTTGTATTCGTATTTACAATAAGTGAAGTATGGATAAATTTATATTTATATTCACATGAAAAGCACGATGTGAATAAATTCGTATTCGTATTTATAAATAGAATTACGCCCAACTCTGATTGAAACTATCTAAAAAATTATCGCGAACAAATTATATAGTTTTGAATGCCTTTTCTGCAACGAACAAAAAAGCGTTTCAATTTATAACATGAATATCGTTGATTCGAGTAGACAAGAAAAATTGAATTTCGCTCGTTTGATTCAGATAAAATTTCTATTGAGTAAATATGTTATTTAAGTTTTTTCACCATATCCGATACCGATTTTCAAGTACATTATTCGTTAAAATATTATTTTATTTTTATTGAAAAATATTAAGCAAATGTCTGAATTGGTTAAACAATTATGCGAAAATAAAATTTGTTTCTTGCGCATTTGGTTTAAAAAAATTCAACCAAATCATGGCCGAGCGCCACTGAAATTATAGGTGTGAGGAAACCCGTAGTTCTCGGAGTAACCGCTAGAAGCCGCACGCGCGCTCGTTTCTCGTAAGCGTAGTGCGAACCGAAAATCTACTTAAATGCCGGAGAAACTCTAAAGAGTATCGCTTCTTGGCCTGTGGCTAAGATCAAAGTGTAGTATCTGTTCTTATCAGTTGAATATCTGATATTCTCTCCATGGATATTCCATTGGATATCTGATATTCTCTCCACTATTATCGTGGATGATCATTCTAATGTTCACTTTTTATTTAAGATTTAAAACAAATTGAAAAACTCACGTCTCATTTCATATTCGTTTCGATGTAGTAAATAAATAATTTATTCTATTGATTATATTTTTGTACGAAATAAAAAATGTTGTAGCAACCGTTTAATTATTTCATCCATACATCTACGGATTGTATATAGAATGATTTCGATAGAATATACTTTTATTTGAAGGATAATGCAGATATTCAGAGAACAGAAGAGATTTTCAAATAAAATAATATGTTATTTGAATCAATCATATTTTCCAATATTTTATAGTATTGTAACAATCTCATATATCGGTGGCACTCCGCGATCAAACATTTATGTGAATCAACCAATATATTTTTTTGATTCAATTGGTTTTTTTTCTCAGTCTATACATTTCTTACTGCGGGTTCATAAAGAGTATTTAAATATTTCGAATCATTCTTTACAGAAGCTGCAGTTCATGTGTTTCGACATAACCTTCAAATCAATTACGCATCGTCCCTCGACTGCGCATTCATTTTCCGGCTCAACTACTTTTTTCCGCCGCTTTTCAGGTTGTACTTGCTCCAACCGTGGAGTGTACTGTTTTTCAGTTTGCATTATTCCCTTCCACCTTGTCATTTTCGCCGAAAAAAAAAACGGAATTCGCGAAGGATGTTTGACAGCTACGCGCTCACGAGATGGCGTTCGTATCTGAGCTCAGTGATACCAGTTACTGAGAACTAAATTGCGAGTTTGCCACATTTCAACCTGGTTAATCGCATTCGCGATGTAAATAAACAAAAAGGACGTAAACAATAATAATAATGATTATTATGATGATGATGATGAGAATGAGGGTTATAATTTTGTTTCGTTTGTTCCAGGTTGCATTTTACGAGATTCTCAATGGTTTGTGGGTTCGTAATGGACTTCAAATAAAAGGGCAAGCTATGACTTACATACAATGCAATTTCTGCAATTCAATGGTCGATGCGGATCTTTACCTTCTGCAAATCTGCGCCACCCAACTGAAGCCTGATGTTTACCTTCGCACAATTATAGACAAGTGAGTTTGATACTTTTCTTTTTCATGATTATAATTGGTTGTTGATAACACGTGACTAAGTTTCTTGAAAATACGTCCAATAAAAAGCATCTTTATTGTGCATTGCATGTAAAAAATAAAACAATAGAAAAACGCTTCTATGTATATATATACAGGGTGTCCTGTTATAAATGGATATGATGACAATAACAGAGGATTACCGAATGTTCGAACAAAATATTAATTATAAAACTTGGAAAAATGTGTCCAGCAGAAGAATTTTCGTAACTCGACTTTACAGAGAAAATGTAAAATTGTCTACATCTACTAAATTTGTGCGGAATTTTTTAAGGGGGAATATACCGTTATGAGGGCAAAATCAAGGGTCATTTTTGACAATTTATTTGAGAAAAACGAAACAATATTTTTAAATTCGGTTTTTTGTACATGTTAGAACAAATCTTAAAGTAAAAACATTTTTTTAAAATTATTTTCAAACAAAATGGCGGCGCAGTAGTCGATGAAAGAAAACTCCTTTTTTTCATAGTCCTGTACGGGCGTATTCGCACAGGTCATAATTTTCAAGCTAGATAAAAAAAGCGAAAAATATTTTGAAAGTAGATATAAAAAACTGATCCAGTAGGGGTTTTTCAAAATATTTATTAAAAAAAATGGCGTTAATATGAAAAAAAAATCTTTTTTTCGTAAAAAAGCGGTCGAATATCAATCATAAAATTTTTTAAACTTCAACTTATCCAAAAAATCCTACGCACTGGACTAGAAAATGTTGCCAAGAAGCTACAGTTAAAATTTCAAGTCAATCGATTGAAAACTCGAGGTGCTACGCACACGCCCGTGTCTAAAAACATAGTTTCGAGAAAAACGCGTTTAATGTTTTAAGTACTGTAAAATCATGGAAATTTCGTGTTTACCTTTAATCGGCGATGCCTGGACATACAATTATCCTTCTAATTCAACATTTTTGATAGTTAAGGGACTTTCTAAGCCAAAAAAAGGCAACAAAAAAATTTACAAAGGTATTTTCCGCCTTAATCTAGTTTATCATTGGGTATAATTTTATTGTGGCTTGTTTTTTGATTAAGTTGATTGTGACTTATTTTTATGAAGGCGGGAAACCAGTTTAGATGACTCAAAAGATCGATTTTTTTAGTTCCATAAATTGTCAGCGAAACTAATCGCTGATTAACCGGTAAGCAGTATCAATAATTCGTTACTGCCTTGAATTTCTTGTTTACAGTTTTTTGCTTTTCAAACACGGTTTTTTCGAAACGACTTTTTTCAATTTGTGTACACTCTAGCTCAAAAAGTTTCTAACCTATAGTTTTATAAAGTGATAATTAGTTTTTTTATATAATTACGCTCTATATGAACCTAAATTTGGCGTCATAGTGATTAAAGTATATTCTTCTAAAGCAAAAAAGGTTATAAAATAGCGGCAATAATGATATCCTTTTGTTTAAACACCTTTCAAATATGCAATTTTCAATTTTTGAGGTCAGAGTCAGGTTCATATAGAAGTAAAACATGTTCTTCAAGCAATCTTCAAACTTTATTGATTTTCGGTGAAAACTGTGGCCTCCAGAGTGTACACAAACAGCATAAACGGCGGCAAGTTACATGTTCCATATTTTCATAGGAAATGCTTCGAAAAAATTGACAAATTTGTTTGAAAATATGTATAAAATATTCGCAAAGATTGAATAAATTCTATTCATTCGTTCCTTGTGAAAAAAACTTATGAAAATCACTAAAAAAACGTACTCCTAAACTGGTCTCCCGCCAGTGTAATTTACCAATGATTTAGAAGAGCCCTCCTAATGCACCCACAAAACACCGCCGCCCGCGAAAGGAATACTTCAAAGCCGTACTCTTTAACGTGCAAAAAAATATTTGGAAATTTCCACGTTTTCTCCGACAGTTTAAAATTCCGAATTTTAATGTTCCGAAATTCAAGATGGGGCCGGGTGGAAATTCCGAACTTTGAATGGTCAGAACGCTCAAAACTCCGAAAGAGTAGTGCTCCGAAAGATCGAAACTCCGAAAGAATTTTACACGAAAGACCAAAACTCCGAAAATCTGGACACCGTCAAAATAATTCGGCTATGGAAATTTTAAAAGTTTCAAAATTTTCAATAAATCGACGAATTATTTCATGAATTTTTTTTTATTAAACAGTGATTTTGCGTCAATTTTGAAATTTGTCTAGACAATTTTATACGTTCGACATAATTTACAGTCAACTGTGTAGACTTTCGCTGGCATGATCTTGACATGAGGGCCGTGTTGAAGTTCCGAACTTTGAATGCGCCGACGGTTTAAAATTCCTAATTTTAATGTTCCAAAATTACAAGGTTCGTCAAGATTATGCCAGCGAAAGTCTACACAGTTGACTGTAAATGATGTAGAACGTATAACATTGTCTGGACAAATTTCAAAATTGACGTAAAATCACTTTTTAATAAAAAAAATTCTTGAAATAATTCGTCGATTGATTGAATATTTCGAAACTTTTAAAACTTCCATAGCCGAATTATTTTGACGGTGTTCAGATTTTCGGAGTTTTGGTCTTTCGTGTAAAATCCTTTCGGAGTTTTGATCTTTCGGGGTAGTATATTTTTGGAGTTTTGAGCGTCCTGATCATTCAAAGTTCGGAATTTCAACGCGGCCCCAATTTTTTTAGGACATTTTTTTAACTACCATTTTCGTCTATAAATAGTGGCTCAAATAAATAATTTTTTTCAAATGGTATTTCGAAAGTGTATTCATTGAGTGTAACAACTTTTATATCAATATCAATAATATAAACCTATCAAAAAAATTCATGAAAATAGCCTTTTAGCGTCTAAAGTGAGACCCCTTAACGAGGCCGCATAGGCGCATCTTCCATGCGTAGCAGCGATCCGAGTATAGACGCAGTCAACAATGAAAAGTTTTACGATATTCAACCATGTGTAATAAATAAAACTTCTCTACTCTATTGTAGCAGAACAACCACGTAACTTTGCATACATGAGTAATTAGAATAGTTAATGATAGAATCTCTGAGATTCACTGTACTGACGGAACGTTGCGACTTTTGTTTATTTTTTTCTTCAGATTTCACGTTAAGGAGTGGCTGAGCTTGAGGACCGCACGCTCGCGCCATAACCTTTCGTTGATAGGCGAGCACGACACGCCGATGCTCGAGAGTTGCCTCATATTTTTGGCTACCCTGGTCAACGTGCGAACAAATTTGGGCAAGTATTCTACTTCGAGTGAATATCTTCAATACGGGCTCAGAACTGTTACGCATATAGAAAACAGGGAAAACTCAGGGAATTTAGAAAATTTTCTGGAATTTTCTCAGAATTCACGTTTTGCAATGAATGACGAAAAATGAAACCGACTTGACAAAAAAAACTGAACAGTATAAAAATAAATATTTTTGTATATTTTCAATATTTACATTATTCTTCATGATATACAAAAAAAAGTTATGTCAGTGCCAAACATTGAAAATTAAAAGAACTGGAAACTAATTTACTGAAAAGTTCTATGCATTTTCATTCGATCTGTCGATACACAACCACATCATTATTATCATAGATAAGTGCTTATATTTATTTTGTATTTATTGTCACCGGTATACAAATTTCTGTTTATAATAAAGAACAGGTTCTCTATTTGCTTTTAAGAGGCTATACCAGTGTGAACGCTGAAAATTTGGGTGATTTTCGGGAATTTTTTGGAAGATAAGTACTCAATTAAATGTTTCGCAAAATGAAGAATATATTTGGCTATATTCGACCTATATTACATAATTTTTTCATAGAAAAATTGTTGAGTTGAGTTTGGAAAAATGTTGAGTTTGGCGCCTGCCTTCGGAGGCGCCAAAAAAAAAGTTCCTCCACTGCTGACATGATTCCGGCCGATTGAGTAGCTGAAACCGAAAAAGGAAAAAATGTCTTTAAACTGGAAGGTATTTCCTGTATAATAACGTAGGATTTTCGAAAAATATCAAAATCTAACAAAATGGCGTAGTTATGAAAGAAAAGTCTGTTTTCTTGCCTACAAAATGGTCGTTTTTTTCAATGCCAAATCGTCAATTTTCATCCAATCAAAAATATCCTACGTCATTGTAGAGTAAATATATTCAAGAGTACTCAGTTCAAATTTCAAGTCAATCGGATAATTGCTCTTTGAGTTACAATGTCAGCAAATTTGAAAAATCTCATTTCGAGAAAAACGCGTTTAAGGGGCCAGCCCACGTCGGAGCCACGAAAAAAGGCTATTTTCGCGATTTTTTAAAGGATTTTATAAAATATATGAATGTAAAAGTTGTTGGACTTGATAAATAAAGTTTTGAAATACATTTTAAAAGACATTAATTAATTTTCTTTCATTTTTAAGTACAAAAACTATAGTTTAACGTAACGCCTCAAAAAAAGGTGGGCTTGGTAGCTCCGTCACAACTAGGCAACGGCTTGTCTGAAACAAAAAAATCAAAGTCCATTACATTCAGTATGACACCAGCTACAAAATCACCATCGGATATAAAGTTTTATCAAAAAATAAAAAAATGGCAGATGAAAAACGAAAAGTAAAAAAAACGCGTTTTTTCGCAGTTTTTCGCAAAAAAAAGAGTCAAAATCAAAATTTTTAAACCATCGAGGGTCATCTTGTTGCGAATCATGTTAACATTATGTGGTTCAAATTTCAAGAGAATCGGTTTATTAGTTTTAGAGATACGATGGAGCTAGATTTTGAAAACGTTGTTTCGAGAAAAACGTGTTTGAAGTTTATAGTATGAACCGGCCGAGCGCGCTATACGCTCAGGTAGACGAAATGAGGTCCTGACGTTCAGGTAAAAAAAAAAATACTTAGAGAGCTCGGATTTTCATAAAATTTTGACACAGTATTTCTGAATGTATGTACTTTCAAAAACAGTTAAAACAAATCGATTTTTTGAAATTTTCCAAGTGGACTGGCCCCTTAAAGATTCAACTATCGATTTTTGCAAGATACAATCATTAGAGATACGGCCTTGAAATTTTTACAGGATATTCTCGAAAGTATAAACTGTCGAAAAAGGCAAAAAAAAATCGATTTTTTTAAAGTGTCACACTGGTATAGCCCCTTAATGATTTTTTTTTACTTTACAACGTTTAAATTATTTTTCGAATTTTAGTTTATAAAAATTTTATTTCAATTTTTAACATTTCGATATGATTTGATCTTGAAACAAAATTATGTTATACAGTTCAACATAATTTTTCAATAGAAGGATCGAATTGAGAAGTTCCTTTGTTTTTTCAAGTCGGTTAAAACTGTTGTGTTTTCTTTTTAACAAAAATGATTCATTGCTATTTCTACGTATATAATTTTTCCCGTGTAGTTTGTAACGTTTACAAATGCTAGTATGGTTAAAACGAGACTTAGCTTGTGGTCTTTAACTTAAATATATATATATATATATACACGAGGGGGGACCCCAAAAAAACGGGAATTTCGTCATAACTTCTTTATTTCTCAATATTTTTACACCAAATTTTGATCACCTTCAAAGTATTCGCCATTGACCACAACGCACTTCTCCAAACGATTCTTCCATTGTTCAAAACAGTTTTTAAATTCACTCATCGGGATGTCCTTTAAGCCTTCCAGCGATTTTTGTTTCACCTCCTCCACAGTGGCAAAACGCTTTCCTTTCATATTCCTTTTGAGTCTGGGGAACAAAAAGAAGTCACAGGGGGCTAGATCCGGTGAGTATGGGGGGTGGACAATCGGTGTCATGGCGGCGGAAACAATAGTTTCCGCGGCCGATTCCCCAACAGGAAACAAAATTTCACAGCCGCGCGTTGTTCTCGACAATCTGCCATTACGTTTTCGCCGAAATGTAAACAGTTGTTTTACTAAAAAAAATCTTACAGCCGAACCGATGCACTCACAGCGACACAACTTTGCACACTGACGCAGGTGGCGTGACACTAACGGACATGTGGTCACAGAATAGGTTCCCCCACTCTCCCTCCCCACCACAGCGTAATTCCCGGAACTTATGGGTCCCCCCTCGTGTATATATATATATATATATATATATATATATATATATATATATATATATATATATATATATATATATATATGATGATGATGATGATGATGATGATGATGATGATGATGATGATGAAAACAAAGTGTTCTTTGTTTGACCCTAATCCGGGACATTTGCAAAATCTGGAATTTTTGCAAAACCTGGAAAAGTCAGGGAATTTCTGAGCCAATAATGCGTAACAGCCCTGGAGCTGTACTTGCATTCCCGGTCCCATCTACATTCAGCTCTTTGGTGATGTATGGCTTTTTTCGTTACAGGATTGTCAGACTCGGAGATGTCGTATCTGGAGATGGTGACACTTTTGTGCATGGGTGACAAGACTCACAGTCAACTGATGGAACTTATGCCGGAGCGATGCGGCACGACGCCTAACCGTGACTTCGAGGCGGTTCTTGCCGAGGTGAATTGAGACAAAAAAGGAGTCTACTATTAGGGGTGTGCGGATAGCAGAATTGGTCGGGTCGGGTCGGGTCGGGTCGGGTCGGGTAATTAGACGATGATTCGGATCGAGTACCCGAATTTTTCGGGTACCCGTGATCGGACGGGTATACTCGAACTTTATCGAGTACCCGAGTTTGTCGAGCACTCGTCTCACATCGGGTACTCGATAAGCCGTGTCGCCGGAACAAAATTTCAAATTTCGTTTCATAGTAGATAGCGCCACGAAAACGTACCAAAACGGACGAAATAGACTCCAGCTTTATGTTCTCTACCCTCCGCCGATAGGTTCGAGTTCATAAGAAATACAAATAATTGATTTAATAATTTTTGTATTTTTGTTATGTGTATATTTACAATTTTTTCCGGCAAACTTCTTTTAAGACACTCGCATTTTAGGAAATATCGAGATATTTGAATGTCGAAAAACTGAATAAAAGCAAGATTCTTCGTCGAATTTTCATTAATTCTGTCTAGTGCTAACTGGTAATTTCGGCGATTCGTTCTTCTTAATTTAATTTTTTGTCATTTTTTAATTTTTTTCCAGAATAAACTTATTCTTCAAACGCTTATATCTCTGAAACTAATCAAGATATTTTCAATTTTAAAACGTCAAATGGAAGCTACATTCCTCTCGCTTCGAATAAACGCAGGGCGTTGAATCTTGGTCTTTTTGGGTTTTTTCTCCATTTAAAACCCACGTTAAAAAATTAAAAACCTTAAGGCGTTTGCCGGAACAGAAGATATTTATTGTAAATTTTTTCCTTTCGCACACTTTTTAGTGATGCCAAAACGCAACTTTCCCGCGCTATTACGATACGATCCGCCAAAATTGACCGTTTTTCACTCCGCTCTAACGGACACACACACACGCACGTACGTACACACACACACAGAATAGAAAATTGAGGCGAAAAAAGATTTTTACAGTATTATCATGTATTCGTTTTATCGCCTTCTTCGAGTTTTCGTTTTCTCCCATTATTTGATCGATACACCTAGATAAAAAATAAATATAAATATAAATAATAGATACGGATCTCCGAGTCGTTTACGAATATTCGAAGTTTACGAATACCCGAAGCTTAAGAGTACTCGACGTTTACGAGTACCCAAAATTTGAGAGTACCCGATTACCAAATTCGGGTACCCGATAGTGGCGGTTAATGCAAAAACGTAACCCGTCGGGTACCCGAGTCAATCGAGCACCCGCACACCCCTATCTACTATATTATTATTGTTTAATTCTATTAGGCACCAATTTAAAAAAAATCAGGTACCATTTTTTACTCCGACACCATTTTCACAAGTATTTTTTAATCAGGTACTGTTTTGTAAGTATTTTTTATTTTTTGTCTCTGCTACGGCGAACGCTTCGCTTATTGTAGCTTCCATGTACGAGGTATTTCCCTTTATTAAATTTCCCACCATTTTCTCCACTCCACATCCCTGAACGATCCCCACCTTGTGGCTATTTTGTAAGTATCAGGTTGATAAAAAAGTTTTGTCGCAATAATTTCAATATAATTTATTTATTTATATATCTTATACAAAACATTTCTAATCAACAATATATTCGCCATCAGTTTCTATGACACTCGACCATCTAGTTGGCAACTCATTTATTCCCTTTGCCCAAAACTGCGGCGGCTGGAACTCAAAGAAATTTGAAATATCCCTTCTGAGATCGTCGACGTTTTCGAAAGTTTTGTTTCTCAAATATGCCTTCAAACGTCTGAACAAATGGTAGTCAGATGGCGCGATGTCGGGAGAGTATGGTGGATAAGGAACGGTATTCCAGTGAAGCTCAGTGATTGTTTTGTGGGTTTCCTTTGCGACATGGGGTCTCGCGTTGTCGTGGAGAAGGTGCACAGTCGCGCGTCTTGGCCGTTTTTTTCTTATAGCTTTTGCCAATTCCTGGAGATTCTCGATGTATCGTGTAGAGGAGATCGTCTTACCTACAGGGAGAAAATTGTGAAACAGCATTCCCTTTGCGTCCCAGAAACAGCACAACAAAACCTTTTGTGAGTGACGATCAGGTTTCGGTTGGTGTGGCGGTTTTTCTCCGATAGGAAGCCAGTAGGCTAAACGCGTTCTGTTATCATACAAGACCCAGCTTTCATCTCCCGTCACAAGATCTTCTAAAAACTCCTTGCGATGGTGGCGAAGCAGGAGAGACTGGCAGATGGTCACGCGACAGTTCTTATTGTCGTCGGTGAGACGGTGTGGTATCCATTGAGCTAGAACCTTCCTGTATCCCAAGTTGTGTAAGTGATTGACTATTGACGGTTGGGTGCAGCCAAGTTCTCTTGCTAGCTCGTGCGTACTTGCTTCCGGTTTTTCTTTGATGCAGCGGAGTAATACTTCATCATCGATGGTCGACGGTCGTCCGGAACGTTCCTGATCTTCAAGGCTTGTGTCTCCAGATTTAAAACGATTGAACCAACGCTGGACTGTTCGATGAGAAACTACGTTCTCGCTGAATGCATCCTGTATATTTTTAGCAGTTGTGCTTGCGTTCGTGCCGTGCCGCCACTGGTAAAAAATGATCGCTCGAAGTTGCTCCTGCGAGATCGAAGCCATTTCTGTCCACTAGAACGCGCGCTCGCCCTTTTATACCCTGTCACGCGGAAGAGTAGAAAACATTCTAGAATATTCTCGACATAGCTCGATGTCATATTGCGTCAATACGTAAAAAGACATTTTTAAAATTCTTGCGACGAAACTTTTTTATCAACCTGATATTTCTTCTATAAGGTACCCCATTTTTTTGCTAAGTTCGCATGTGGAGTAATATCGATGTTTTTCATTCACTCGTTTGTTCAGGTCGCCCAGTACAGAGCCCCGAACCTCGAGGCGAGTGGCACGATGCAACAGGGAATGTACGGGCCGCAGCCAAGGGTCTGGGCTGATCTGTACGACCCCCTTCATGTTTTGCTTCGTGCTGTTCATCGTCGCGATTATCAAGTTTCCATGGACCGCTTCACCGAGTAGTAAGTTCTACTTCCAGCCATTTTACAAGCTCTCATTTAATTTGAGCTGCAAAACGGAAAATCGATATTTTACCCACTCCCCGACTACTTAGAGCTCTGAAATTTTGCAAACATGCATCTAAAAGGTGACGATGCATGATTCAATATAAAAAAATTCAACTTTTCATGTAAAATTAGCGATATCTAATCATCCATATAAAATCTCACTAACACATACAAATTCGTAGCTGACTGTGTTTGTATCACTAATGATTTATTTGGTCACTTTTATTTCTCTTAAGGGGAGATATACACCTAGGAGCCGGAAAAAGGTCATTTTTGTGAATTTTTTCAAGGAAAACTATTTGAAATTTCGGATTGGGTTTTTAATTATCTAAAAGTATATACATTCAAAAATATGTTTAATATTCTTTATTTAAAAATATCAAAAATATACAAGGATATTGTATGATCCTTGGAGCGTCGTAAAAAAATCTGCGGATACGGTACCCACTGGCGTTTCTTCAAAAATCATCTGAAAAAAACCAAAAAGATTATTAAATTAGATACTATAATCTAGTACTTGTCATAGCCGATTTTGAAAATATCGATTTATGACAATATGGCGGACGTTTGAACATAAATAGTGATTTTTGGGCAAAAAATTAGTTATTATTTTGCCTATAAAACAAAAACTAAGTAACGGAAATAAAATCCTATGACAAGTACTAGATAATGGTGTATAGAATAACCACAAAAAACCTCAGGGCAATCGGTTCATTGGTTTTCGAGAAATTTTGGGTACCGATTTGAAAAACGTGGTTTTGAGAAAAACGCGTTTGAAAATTGGGGAATGAATAAATCATGAAATTTGTCAACTTACATCGAATCATCGATACCAGGCCCATAGTGTAGGTCTTCTACGGTCGACGGAATGTTCATAGCTTCTAAATCCTCGACCTCGACCATCTAGGTGTATATCTCTCCTTAACTCAGTAGATGTTTATGGTAATCGAATAACGAGTTGAAATTGTGATATGATAATACAGTTTTAAAAAAGTCGAGATTTGTTCATAATTAATATATTTAGATTTGGGGCCGTTAACGTATAGTTGCCGCGACTATCCTGTGTTCAATGCAAATGAACATGTCACAACAATTAACTGATCTTCATTCGAAACGACTATGTCGGCCGCATTTGAGCCAAGAGTCACACAGTTGACGCGACACCTTCTCTATTTAACACAAATAAGGATTTACGAACTATTAACGAATCTGTATTTAAGGCCTTAGGCCACAGTAACGGGTATAATCCTGTGCGAATTTAACAATTTTTTTCGCATGAAAAAGTGATTCACTCATAAAATTAATTACACATCTATTTAGTATAAATATCAAGCTGTTAGAAAATATATGAGGCATTCCACGCCATTTCGCTCGGTCGTGACCCTGACGATTTTTAATTTGTTTGATTTTTTTTATAAAATAGTATGCTATGCAAGGAGTATTTTCACAATTTTTTTAATTTTTATCGTATGTATTTCAGAAGTTACAATTTTTCGAAAAATCCGGATTTCAGAAAGTTCGGAAACGTTCTAACGCCGATATCTCTTAAATTAATCGATATATCGAAAAGTGTCAATAGATCGATTTTTTTCATACTAGTTCACACTTTCATAAAAAAAAAGGAAAACAATTTTAAATCCTCGTTGTCAACATTTTTTCAGCGTGTAAAGTGAAAACTATTTTTTAATAAATTATTGCCACTTTTTTTTCAAAAAATTCTCTAAAATAATATGATGAATTAGATGAATTTTAACGCTAGTCCCATTGTGGGCCCATTTTTCCTTGTATGTATGTATACATATATTTATGTATACACCTTGTATGTATATATTTTCCTAATACTAGGTGCGCAACTAAGTTCCCGGGTTTCACACATGGATGGCGCTATCGACACATGTAGTCGGCATACAGGTCTGAAATTGGGTGTCTTTATATCTTGAACATCTGTTAAGAATACCCAGTCGTAATATAAACAAATATCGCAACACAACGACCTTTTTTCTAACCTCCAAAATGTCAAAGTGTGTGCCAAATAAACAGCATTTGCAGGAAGCATTGCTTTTCTGCTTTAACCTAAAATAAACAGCAGCTGAAGCACGTCGGTTACTTGAGGAGGCCTACGGCGAACATATACCATAAAAAAACGTGTGAAGATTGGTTCAAGCGGTTCAGCAGTGGCGATTTTGAGACTGGGGACAAGGAGCGCTCGGGAAGACCGCAAACATTTGCGGACGCCGATCTGTAAGCGTTATTGAATGAAGATGACACTCAAACAGAAGGTCAACTTGCCGAGGCATTAAATGTGACTCGGCAATGTATTTCGAAACGTTTGCACGCCATGGGAAAAATTCATAAGGAAGGAAAGTGGGTGCCGCATGAGTTGACTGAGAGACAAATGGAAAATCGAAGAGCGACTTCCGAAATGTTGCTTTTGCGGCAGAACAGAAAGAGTTTCCTGCATCGAATTGTTACTGGCGATGAAAAATGGATACATTTCGAGAATCCCAAACGCAGAAAATCGTGGCTTTCACTTGGCGAAGCGTCAACATCGACGGCACGGCCAAATCGCTGCGGAAGAAAGACAAAGCTCTGCGTTTGGTGGGACCAGAAAGGAATCGTGTACTATGAGCTGCTGAAACCGGGCGAAACTGTCAATGGGCATCGCTACCGACAACAACTAATCAATTTGAACCACGCAATGCTCGAAAAACGGCCAGAATGGGACACGAGACACGAACGTGTGATATTGCAGCACGACAACGCTCCGTGCCATCGCAGTTCCATCGTCCAGGACACCATAAAAACACTGAAATGGGATCTGTTACCGCACCCGCCGTATTCGCCAGATCTGGCCCCTTCAGACTATCACTTGTTCCGGTCGATGGCGCATGGCTTGGGTGGGCTACACTTGGCCAATTACGATGCAGTACAAAATTGGTTGGTCGAATGCTTTCAGTCCAAAGACGCGTCTTTTTTATCGTCGCGGTATTTATGTATTGCCAGAGACATGGCAAAAATGTGTAAATAGCGAGGCACAATACTTCGAATGAACCATTTTTTGTATTTGTCTTGAAATTTTCGACTTTTTATTGGTGAAAAAAAAACCCGGAAACTTAGTTGCACACCTAGTAGTTGACAAATTCTGGTACATAGAAATATCAGGTTGATAAAAAAGTTTTGTCGCAAAAATTTTAAAAATGTCTTTTTACGTATTGACGCAATATGACATCGAGCTATGTCGAGAATATTCTAGAATGTTTTCTACTCTTCCGCGTGACAGGGTATAAAAGGGCGAGCGCGCGTTCTAGTGGACAGAAATGGCTTCGATCTCGCAGGAGCAATTTCGAGCGATCATTTTTTACGAGTGGCGGCGCGGCACGAACGCAAGCACAACTGCTAAAAATATACAGGATGCATTCAGCGAGAACGTAGTTTCTCATCGAACAGTCCAGCGTTGGTTCGATCGTTTTAAATCTGGAGACACAAGCCTTGAAGATAAGGAATGTTCCGGACGACCGTCGACCATCGATGATGAAGCATTACTCCGCTGCATCAAAGAAAAACCGGAAGCAAGTACGCACGAGCTAGCAAGAGAACTTGGCTGCACCCAACCGTCAATAGTCAATCACTTACACAACTTGGGATACAGGAAGGTTCTAGCTCAATGGATACCACACCGTCTCACCGACGACAATAAGAACTGTCGCGTGACCATCTGCCAGTCTCTCCTGCTTCGCCACCATCGCAAGGAGTTTTTAGAAGATCTTGTGACGGGAGATGAAAGCTGGGTCTTGTATGATAACAGAACGCGTTTAGCCTACTGGCTTCCTATCGGAGAAAAACCGCCACACCAACCGAAATCTGATCGTCACTCACAAAAGGTTTTGTTGTGCTGTTTCTGGGACGCAAAGGGAATGCTGTTTCACAATTTTCTCCCTGTACGTAAGACGATATCCTCTACACGATACATCGAGAATCTCCAGGAATTGGCAAAAGCTATAAGAAAAAAACGGCCAAGACGCGCGACTGTGCACCTTCTCCACGACAACGCGAGACCCCATGTCGCAAAGGAAACCCACAAAACAATCACTGAGCTTCACTGGAATACCGTTCCTCATCCACCATACTCTCCCGACATCGCGCCATCTGACTACCATTTGTTCAGACATTTGAAGGCATATTTGAGAAACAAAACTTTCGAAAACGTCGACGATCTCAGAAGGGATATTTCAAATTTCTTTGAGTTCCAGCCGCCGCAGTTTTGGGCAAAGGGAATCAATGAGTTGCCAACTAGATGGTCGAGTGTCATAGAAACCGATGGCGAATATATTGTTGATTAGAAATGTTTTGTATAAGATATATAAATAAATAAATTATATTGAAATTATTGCGACAAAACTTTTTTATCAACCTGATATATTGTTTTCTCAGTGATACCCACTCTTGAATCGATGCCAATAATTAGTGTAATAAAAAAAAAACGTACTTTCGCAGTGTGAAGCAGTCCGGAAATTTGAAGAGCGGCTCGACCCTCTGGCCGCCCTTTCGTCGTCCCGCCCCCGTGTCCTCGGACTACGAGGACCCCCGGATAGTTCTACGCTCGCGGGTATTCCACTCGATGGTATTCGCGATACTTTACAAGGCGGTGAACGATCACAACGTTTCCGAGCACATCACTGCGCTCACGATATATCTGCTGGAGATGGCGGTCGTTACGGCAGATATGCCCAAGAAATCCGTAAGCATTGCCGGTGGCCGTGCGACGACGCTCGGCGGCAGCACTACGGCGGGAAAGCGTAGGGAAGCTAAACGTGCGTTGCGACGGAATTTCCAGGCGAATCCGTTGTGCCCGTACACCGGTGGTGACACGAACGTCACGAGTGCTCCTTCCAAGGATCCCGAATTCGGCAATTGGTACGAGGGCGACAATATCGTCGACAATCTCAGGAGCTTCATACCGCGGTCGGCTCTCATCGATTCACCGCCCGATGGCATTAGTCCCGATGGTAAGAACATTTTCGTCTCACGTCTCGATCGTTGGGATCAAGCTGCTCTATTTTTTTCCCTCTCGTTCTATCAACAACGCACGGAGTAGCGCGTCCGCAGACTCGCATGCTAGGTAACCGGCTGCGTGCGTTAACGAGTTCACTTTGGAGCCACGAAAAAAAAGGCAATTTTCGCGATTTTTTTAAGGATTTTACAGAAGATATGAATATAAAAGTTGTTGGGCTTGATAAATAAAGTCTTGAAATACATTTTTTTTAAATGTTTAAGTTATTTTTATTCATTTTTAAATACAAAAACTATAGTTTAAAGCGTTACCCCCACTTGTAGCGTGGGGGTAACGCTTTGTTTTTAAAGAAAACACTTGTTTTTAAGGGGGAAGCCTGCTTTAGAGGCTTCAAAAAATCGATTTTTTCGAGGATTTTTTTGGGAAGGAAAGAAATATTCGATTGAAACGAAACTTTCAGGTTTTATTGTTATATATTTCAACAGTCTTCTCAAATTTTTTCATTAAAATATATGTCATATTATGCCTGGTACAAGCATTTCGCCGAGGCGCCTCGAGTGTGCATGTGTCGTGCGGCGGGAAAGATGCAGGTCGCAATTTCCATCTGAAACAAAAAACCCAAAATTTTTTTTATTTTCAATAGTATAGCTTCTAGTTAAACCAAGAAAATTCAACAAAAAGTGAGAAATTCAACAATTTTTCGCAAATTAAAAAAAAAATCATTTTTTTGGAAAAAAATTCACTTTAGATTGTTTAAAAAGTGGGTTAATCATAACATTCTTAAGGTTTTTTAGGTTCAACAAAAAGAGAATTTAATCCCGAATACAATGAATTTTGTCTCGTTTCGATAGGACGTTTAATTTTTTCCCTATCTTTCCCGCCAATTAGGAAAAATCGTAAAAATGAAAAACCGAGAAATCGCGCGTCAAAGTTTTCGTATATAAAAAATCGTAATTTTCTTGAACTTACCGCAATAATATGCTAATCAGCGATTCCTGGTCCATAGAGTTGCCCTTCAGACTCTTCAAAAACCCTTTGGATACGTACAATAGTTACCATGGGTACAATACATACAATAGATCGAGGGGCGGAGCGCGGGCACTCCGAGCGATCCGGCCGCTCGTATACCTGCTCGACGCTTGCTCACTATTTCTTCTGTAACTCCGAAAATAATTTGAATTTGCTTTTGAAATTTTAGGGACACATTCTTGGATAGTTTGGGAAGACATTTATGCAAAAAAAAATCGATTTTTTGAAGCCTCTAAAGCAGGCTTCCCCCTTAAAGAAAACTACAAAGCTTTTTTAATCGATCAATATACCATCTTAAAGAACACATCTTGAAGAACTTTCAGTAATTTTTTTATTGAAAAATATTACATTGTTTAGTGGCAAATGGCCGTCAATGAAATAATGTTTTTATATACACGGTTTGCGGTGACCAACATTGCGGCGAAGTGGATCATCTGAAAAAAAAAATGCGGATGGATTTAGTCAAATATAAGTATAAACTAGTCTTTAATCGAAGGATTTTAAAAAATATTCATTTTTCACAAAATGGCGGACAGTCAAAGTTAATGGTTCGATTTTAACGAAAAAAACGGCCGTTTTTTGGCTATAAAACGGCCATTTTTTCGAAAAAAAATCGAACGAGTAAAGACTACATTTTTATGTATTAAATAAGCCTGCAAAATTTCAAGAAGATCGGTTCATTAGTGTTCGAGTAATCTTGGTCACCGACTTCAGAAATGCCATTTTGAGAAAAACGCGTTTAAGACGGAGACACCTCATCGCGGTCGGTATGGTAGAACAATCATAGATTCCCAAAAATCTCTGAAACGGCTCTTCAGATCCCGTCGAAACTTTGCCAAACGACGTCAAATAGATAGACGAATAGCTTCCAGCCCCTCAAATTTTCTGAATTTGAGAAAAAAAATGTAGATTGGCTTATCATAAGCCAATCTAGTTTTTTTTCCTCAAATTCAGAAAATTTGAGGGGCTGGAAGCTATTCGTCTATCTATTTGACGTCGTTTGGCAAAGTTTCGACGGGATCTGAAGAGCCGTTTCAGAGATTTTTGGGAATCTATAATTGTTCTACCATACCGACCGCGATGAGGTGTCATTCCGTCTTAAAGTTTCAATTTCAGTTTACACGAAGAAAATATTTTTTTTTGTAAACTTACGTAGAGTCATCTATGCCGGGCCCATATAGAAGTATGGGCCCGGATACTTATATTTCAAAAAAATGCAATTAAAAAAATCGATTTTTTCAAAATCGTAAGTGGGGGTAACCCCTTAATTCATTTTTATTTATTTTTAAGTACAAAAACTATAGTTTAACGTAACGCCTTGAAAATAGGTGGGATAGGTAGCTCCATCACAACTCGGCAACGGCTTGTCTGAAACAAAAAAGTCAAAGTCCATTAGATTCAGTATGACGCCAGCTACAAAATGACCTTTTGATATAAAGTTTTATCAAAAAAAAATAGATAAAAAACGAAAAAAGTAATTAAAAAACGCGTTTTTTTCGCAGTTTTTCGCAAAAAAAGAGTAAAAATCAAAATTTTAAAACCATCTAGGGTCATCTTGCTGCGAATCATGTTTACAATATGTGGTTCAAATTTGAAGAGAATCGGTTTATTAGTTTTAGAGATACGATGGAGCTAGATTTTGAAAACGTTGTTTCGAGAAAAACGCGTTTGAAGTTTATACTATGAAAAACTCTTACCTAAACTCAATCGGCAATTCCTGCACCGTACAAAATCCCTTCTGATTGCTCATCATCGTCGATTTCTTCAAGTCTTGCTTTCGATTTTTTGAAATTTTCAAAGTGGCCCTTAAGGCCTTATATACGCGATTTCGCCGATTTTCGAAGGTACTTTTCTAGACGCAGTTAAAAAAAAATGACGCATATATTGACAACATTTTTTTGACAGATTATTTATGCACATGGTTAAGCATATGTAAAAAAAAATCAGAAATATTAACAAATGGCGGAGATATAACACAATAAAGCAATGTATTTGTTTTGCGCGCGCGTTGATGGTGAAAGTTCTCGGCATCGATGTGGGTGTCTGAAAAAAAATGAACATATTTATAATTGCATAATGAATGTATCTTCAGTGTGAATCGAAAATATTATTAAAAAATATTATTATAATAAAAATTCGAAACTCAAAATTTTTTTACTCAATTTTCTGTCGGTATTTTATTTTTTATATTTTTTTGTGTCATTGAAATTTTTGTTTCTGTGCTTCACAAGATAGGTGATGATACTAAGAATATGTTGTAAATGTTTCAAAGCGATCTGAACCTTCGTTCAAGAGTTAGAACTTTCACAAGGTTCAAAAAAGTGAATCGTGGAAAAACGGCTTTGAAGTTGGCGGTCGGGCGCACCGCGCGGTATCTATTATAAATGCAATCTTACCTTATTTTTGGAATTTTTATTTAATTCTGTAAAGATTAAAATATTCCCAACCGTTCAGGCTAATGGAATGAATGTTTTTTTTTTATGAAAAAATTTGAAATTTTTCGCGTATGTAAGGCCTTAAGGTTGATGATTAAGGGAAGGGTAGGGGTTTCAGCGTGAAAAAACACTTCTTTGCGAATTTTTTTCATCTATATGGATAGAGTAAATTTATTGAAACCTTTTGTACATTGTTAAGTGTCATTTCAAGAACATTCCGTGAAATTTTTACGCGAAAATATCCACAAACAAGCAGGTGACAAAGCTTTTCCAAGAACGCCTTTGGAAAAACACGATTTGCGGTGTTCACTGTATCTCAGCTAGAAATTATCTGACATCAAGTACCATTAAAATTTAGTCAAAGTATCATCAAATCCTCCCCCAACGGTCTTTGATAATTTTTTTGTTTTCATTTCTAAATTTTTGGTGGTCATGTAAAGTGAAAAGTGCTATTTTTCACGAAAAATTCCGCCATTTTGGGGGTGGAAAACCCCCTCAATGTAAAAAAAAATCTCAAACTAACCGCTGGGGGGAGGTTCTTTATATGTAGAAAGTGTGTACCAAGTTTGAAATAAATCGGTCATGTAGTTTTCAAATGGCAGTGAACACGGACTTTGAAAAAGTGGTTTCGAGATAAACGCGGCACCGGCTTGTTTGTGGATATTTACGCGTACAAATTTCCCGGAATGTTCTAGAAATGACACTTAACAATGAACAAAAGGTTTCAATAAATTTACTCTATCCATATAGATGAAAAAAAATCGCAAAAAGTGTTTTTTTTTCACGCTGAAACCCCCACCCTCCCCTTAATGGCTCCAAAAAAATTATTGTATACAGTCACTGATATGTATGATAAAGACCCTTTTTTGTAATCTCGATTTATTTCGTAGTTTTTCTGAAAAAAAAATCCCCAAAAAGTCTATTTTTTCGGCCTCTAGAGTGGCCTAACCCCTTAAATATATGTACATTACGAAAAAAAATCGATCGGAAAATTTTACTGCACATAACCTCTTAAAATCGATCGCAAAATTTGTACCGAACAGGCAGACAAGAAAGCGACCTAATAAAAACGTGGCAAAATAGCAGTAATTGGACAGTCGGCGAAGTGAGGACCTTCTTTGTGAATGCAAGTAAAGAACAGTTCGATTTTGTTCGACAGGTTCTGACTGGGAAATCGGGAGCGACATAACCGAGGGCTCGTTCATGCTGAACGACGAGTTCGACGTTGAGATCGGTGAGCCACCCGAGTACTGGGAATTAGTACTTCCGAATGTTATTGATAACGAGCGTCGTAACATGACAGCGGCGATGGAGACTGGCACGAATTTGCCAGCTCTACCGCCCAATAACGAAGGTATTGAACACCACAGTAACAAACGAAAAAAAAAACAATAATACGCGCTTTCTCATTTTTATTTCACTATAATAATCGTAAATACGCCCCTTTTCCCCTCGCTACTTTGAATGAGATTGTACTTTTCGTTTGTCGCCCTCCATCCAGTATCAGTCTATTCAACATTTTAATCGTCTTCACTAACTAAGTTACCGCGTCAAATAACGTTTTGGTCGTTCTTTAGATAAGCGACTTTTCCGAAAAATTGTTGGTTCCAAACTAACCCAAACAAACCAAATATAGGAATGTTATAAAATGACCTATTTTATCAGGTGTTTCCGCGAATTTGAAAAACCCAAAAACTTTTACCCAAACAAACCCAATGTAGGCGTAGAAATTTTCAAAAACGCCCTTTTTTATCACGTGTTTCCGCGAACTTGAAAACCCCATAACTTTTTATGGGGGGTCAGCTTCCCCCGACTGAATATTTCAGCTTCTTAAGGCGTTACCCCCACTTGTAGCGCAAAAAAGGCCTTTTTCATGAATTTTTTTAAAGAAAACTACAAAACTTTTTTAATCGATCAATATACCATCTTAAAGAACACATCTTGAAGAACTTTCAGTAATTTTTTTATTGAAAAATATTGCGTTGTTTAGCGGCAAATGGCCGTCAATGAAATAATGTTTTTATATACACGGTTTGCGGTGACCAACATTGCGGCGAAGTGGATCATCTGAAAAAAAAAATGCGGATGGATTTAGTCAAATATAAGTATAAACTAGTCTTTAATCGAAGGATTTTAAAAAATATTCTTTTTTCACAAAATGGCGGACAGTCAAAGTTAATGGTTCGATTTTAACGAAAAAAATCGAACGATTAAAGACTACATTTTTATGTATTAAATAAGCCTGCAAAATTTCAAGAAGATCGGTCTATTAGTGTTCGAGTAATCTTGGTCACCGACTTCAGAAATGCCATTTTGAGAAAAACGCGTTTAAAGTTTCAATTTCAGTTTACACGAAGAAAATATTTTTTTTTTGTAAACTTACATAGAGTCATCTATTCCGGACCCATACAGAAGTATGGGCCCGGATACTTATACTTCAAAAAAATGCAATAAAAAAAATCGATTTTTTCAAAATCGCAAGTGGGGGTAACTCCTTACGAGATAACACCACTTTAACGGCAGAAAATAAGGCCTAACTTTGACAATTTATTTTGGGAGTATGACAAAAAATAGGATTTCTTTCGAACGGGTTTATTTAACACACATTAAAGTATAAAAACAAAAATTTATTATAATTTTGATACAAAATGGCGGCGACAGAGCCCATCTTGAAAAACGTGTATTTTACAAATAGCTCCACGGGAGGACGGTTTTCTCCTAAGGTATAAGACCTGGAATAAAAACCGAAAAAAATTATAATCTATATATTATTAACTATGGGACTACGTAGGGATTTTTTTTTAATCAAATTTTTAAACAATTGCCCACTTTGAAAGGCAAATAAATCGATTTTTTGCCAAAAAATAAGCAGTGAATTATTTATAAAAAAAAAGTTTTCATGTAATCAAAAAACGGCTACGTACTCTAAGGTGCTTTCGAGAAAAACGCGTTTAAGGGGCCATACCAGTGTGAACGCTGAAAATTTGGGTGATTTTCGGGAATTTTTTGGAAGCAAAGTACTCAATTAAATGTTTCGGAAAATTAAGAATATATTTGGCTATATTTGACCTATATTACATATTTTTTTATAGAAAAATATTGAGATCCAAGCGGCTTATGCGCTGCCTTCGGAGGCGCCGGAAAAAAAAGTTCCTCCACTGCTGCCATGATTCCGGCCGATTGAGTAGCTGAAACCGAAAACGGAAAAAAATTCGTTAAACTGGAAGGTATTTCCTGCACAATGACGTAGGATTTTCGAAAAATATCAAAATCTAACAAAATGGCGTAGTTATGAAAACAAAACGTCTGTTTTCTTGCCTATAAAATGGTCGTTTTTTTCAATGCCAAATCGTCAATTTTCATCCAACCAAAAATATCCTACGTCATTGTAGAGTAAATATATTCAAGAGTACTCAGTTCAATTTTCAAGTAAATAAGATAATTGCTCTTTGAGTTACAATGTCAGCAAATTTGAAAAATGTCATTTCGAGAAAAACGCGTATAAAGATTTAACTATCGATTTTTGCAAGATAAAATGATATGAATGGCAATGATATTCCTGAACGTATAAACTGTCGAAAAAGGCAACAAAAAAAATCGATTTTTTTTAATTGTGACACTGGTATAGCCCCTTAAAGTTGTACGAGGCGCCTAAAAGAAGTCCGAGGCGCTGCGGCGAAGTCAATAATTGAAACCTTTAAAAAAAAATCGCTACAGAACCAATTGCATATTGTTTTTATGAGCCCAGAGTATTTTTTAAGCAAAAAAAAACGATTTTTCCAAAATCCCAGAGTGGTGTTATCCCTTAAATATTTCAGCAAATTCAGCTTGAATATCATCCCCCCCACTGAATATTATCATTTATAACCCAATAAATGAGAAAATAGCAAAAAAAATGTTAGGCTCATTTTTCGGAAAAGTCACTTATCTAAAGAATTACCAACGTCTTTGTCTAAAATTTGTGACCTGTCAAATTTACAGAATTTCCACTAACTTTGGTTCTTTCAATAATTTGGCGAATCGGAGGTTCATGTTTTCTTCCTACGGTCTTATTTAGCTTTAAAAAAATTGTCACAATAAGAAGTAGAAAAATCTTTATAATAACGTAGTTTTCTCGCTATTGAATTAAAGAAAAATTTCATGTTTGTTTTTTATATCAACGGCGTCGAATCTTAATATTGATAAATAAAAAGAAAAGTTCAACGCTCTTTTTGTAAAGAATGGCTAACTTCAGACGCATTCCATGCTCCGTCAAATCGAAAAAAAAGTTAACATTTTTTATCCCTTTTTTTTTTAAGTCGAATCGCAATGTTGTGTAAAATATAGTGGAGAAATTGTTACAACGGATTTAAAAGTGTAATCGAAGTATCTGTGCCAACTGCATCATGCTCCCGATAGTCGCGTGTCCATCCATACGCTCATTCATTTACTTTGTATCCATATGGAAAAACAAAACACGACCCCCCTTTCTTAGCTTTAAACGAATGGGCTGTAGTTCCTGCCGACGGAAATAATCGCGAAAACGCCGTCGACGATCGGGAAGCTGGCGACGACGACGAGGACGACGACGGGGACACGGTGACGACGGAGCAACGGGCTTTGCCACCGCCCACCGACAACGAAGAGTCAATGGCTCTCAGCACGGGTTCGCCCTCACCTCACGCCATTCGACCGCATTTCGATCGTACGCAATCGTTTTTTTCTTCTTCTATTTCTTTGGTTTTTTTTCAGAGTTGGGCGTAATTCTATTTATAAATACGAATATGAATTTATTCACATCGTGATTTTCATGTGAATATAAATACAAATTTATTCGTGCTTCACTTATTGTAAATACGAATTTATTTAAATTCACATGTATGCATACAATTGTATTCACAAATATTCTGAACATACAAATAAATTCACAGAAAAAATTGTGAATATTCACAAAAAATGTGAATATTCCCAAGAAATCCTGTGAATTAAAAAAATTCACATCAAAATCTGTGAATGCAAATGTATTCACAAAAAATTGTAAATACAAAAAAATTCACAAAATAAGTTGTGATTTTTTTCGTATTTAAGACAAATTAAAATCAAATTCACACTGATTAGATTAAAATTTACACCAAACGTGAGTTCTTACATTTTTAGAGAGAAAACATTGCGTCCAGGCAAATAAATTTTTGCAAAAAAAGTTGTGAGTTTCAAATATTACATTGTAAATATGAATAAATTCACAAAACGAGTTGTGAATTTCCTCAAGTTGAAGAAAATTAAATTCGAATTCACGACAATTATATTAAAATTTACACCACAAGTGAGCTCTTACGTATTTTGAGAGAAAACTTTGCCTCAACACAATGTTTTCTCTCAAAATACGTAAGAACTCACTTGTGGTGTAAATTTTAATATAATTGTCGTGAATTCGATTTTAATTTTCTTCAACTTAAGGAAATTCACAACTCATTTTGTGAATTTTTCATATTTATAATGTAATATTTGAAACTCACAACTTTTTTTGCAAAAGTTTCTTTGCCTCGACGCAAAGTTTTCTCTCAAAATACGTAAAAACTCCCCATTGGTGCAAATTTTAATCTAATCATTGTGAATTTGATTTCAATTTGTTTAAATACGAAAAAATTGATAACTTATTTTGTGAATTTCTTTGTATTTACAATTTTTTGTGAACACACACATTCACAGATTTTTATGTAAATTTTTTTTAATTTACAGGATTTCTTGTAAATATTGACATTTTTTGTGAATATTCACAATTTTTTCTACGATTTTATTTGTATGTTCAGAATATTTGTGAATACAATTGTATTTGTATGCATGCATGTGAATACAAATAACTGAAGTGTGAATAAATTTGTATTTATATTCACATGAAAATCAGGATGTGAATAAATTCGTATTCGTATTTATAAATAGAATTACGCTCAACTCTGGTTTTTTTAATCTCCAACGTTTCTTTGTCGCGCCCTTTTGGGTTTTTTCAATTTCATATGTGTGACGTTTTACTCCCCCGCACAGTTGTCACTTCGCTGTTTTAAGTTCCCAATTGAACTCTAACAAGGAACATCCCTCAGGTGACACCCTTCGATTTTGTTGAAATTTGGACATGTCATAAAGCACCGAAAAGTAAGCGATACGTATTTTTTTTATCGGCGGACAAACGGTTTTAAGGGGTGAAACCACCCCTTAATATAGGGGTGGTTCATCCCTTAATTTTTTTTTGCGAAGTCACTATAGTGGATTTTTCATTGCTTCGGAATAGAAGAATTTTCGTTTTTGTTTCATTAAAATCGGTGGACTCCTTGTCCACCCCTTAGAACCATTTTCCGCCGATAAAAAAAAGATACGTATCGCTTACTTTTCGGTGCTTTATAACATATCGAAATATCAACAAAATCGAAGGGTGTCACCTGAGGGATGCTCCTTGTAAGTACTGGTACCATGTTACCATATTACTGCGAGCTGTCAGTTGCATTTACCCCCAAAAACTGCCGCGATCGGTGCGCCGCCGGCCGCTACTGTCAGTCGTTCGCTTTCATTTTTTCATTTGTCGCGCATTATTGTCCCTTTATTTCTTCAATAGGGAACCCTACTGCCAATTTCTTCCGCTAGAGGAGACATTGTATTATAACGTAAATAGAACATGACGTTTAGTGAGATTCTCTTTGGTTTTGCCCGTTCTACGACTACGGTTGAATTTTATTTAAGGGGTTAGGCCACAGTAACTGGTATAAAATCATGTGCAAATATAACCATTTTTTTTCTTATGAAAAAGTGATTCACTCATAAAATTAATTACACATCTATTTAGTATGAATATCAAGCTGTTAGAAAACATTTTTTTTTTCGATGTACAAATGGCCGACTATTAATATTTTCTTTTGTTATCTTTTTTTCAGGCGCTCAGTGGCGTGACATTTAACATCCACTATTTTTAACCTAGAACAAAAAACAAAAATTCTCGTCAATCTACATTAGAGTACCTAGAGAAGTACGTACGGAATTAAAAAAATATTGTTTCATTCAAAAGTTGTAGGTATTTGAACCTAAGGAATGAATTTTCAGTGAAAAATTTCGTTATAACTGCTCATAAACTGCTTATAAAATGAAAAGTTTTCGATTAACGGAGACTTTGTCCTTGGAGTGTCATATTTCAGGTGTTTACATTTTATTTTTTTTAAAGGAAACGAGTAAAGCTTTTTGAGTGCGGTTTTTTCCTTGCTTTTATTCATGATATACAGAACGTTAAAATAAAAAAAAACCAAAATGGCGGCCGTTGCAGCTCCGCGAAAACAGGTCCTCAAATCGCGGGAGGTAAACGGCTGACATCACTGCCCCCTCTTTGTTGATCTGAAACACAAATTCAAAGTATATTATCAACCTGTGACCCTTTGGTCATGGAATGACGGATGAGTTTTTCGTTTAGTACAAATTTCGGAAAATGGCGGCAATTTCAAAAAAATCGAATTTTCGCGTTTTTTTTGCATAAAAAGATTAATAATAAATGCAAAAATGTATCTATCGAAAAAACGATCCGTCATTCCGTGAAGACATATTTTCTGAGTATGCTCTCCAAATTTAATGTCAGCCATTTTTAAAAACGTGTTTTCGAGAAAAACGCATTTAAAGTTTTGTAATGTGTTTACACAAATGTGTTTATAATTACCGCTAATCGGCAATGCCTGGTCCATAGAGGCATCCCTCCTCTTCTTCTAGCTGCTCATGTTGAGCCGCTAACATCTCCCGCTGCTTTCAAGGACAAAGTCTCCCTTAATCAGAAATTCCGTACGTACTTCTCTGCGAAATGAAATTAGGAACATAACTTTTAAATTTGAAGTAAATCGAGTGAAAATTGTTGAAGTTACTTGTCACGCCAATTGGACAAAAGCTGTTTCGAGAAGTTTCGAGTAGTCGGCCATTTTGTACATCGAAAAAAAATATATATTTTTTCTAACAGCTTGATATTCATACTAAATAGATGTGTAATTAATTTTATGAGTGAATCACTTTTTCATACGAAAAAAAATTGTTCAATTCGCATATGATTTTATACCCGCTACTGTGGCCTGAGGCCTTAAGTGTAACAACTTTTACATCAATATCTACAATATGAACATATCAAAAAATTCATGAAAATAGCCTTTTTTAACGTCTAAAGTGACCCCTCAATTCGTAAAGCCTCTGTATAGTCTAGGCAATAATATGGATTTTTATTTATTTTTTCATCTCGGTTGATGAGTAACGCTCCAACTTCCTCAACTCTCCGGTTAACACTGAATGTTTTGCAGACGGATCAGGAGAGCAGGCAGCGTTGCCTCCGGTGCCTCAGAGAAACACAGGCTACGCGATGAACAACGAGATGGATTTGCTACAAGTGATATTCCCGCGTCTGGGTGCGTCCGGTGTAACGACGACGGACATCGTGCCCTCCACCTCGAACTGTCATCAGCCGTTGTCGTGTCGCGATTCTCAGGCGGGTCCGGTTTATCTCGTGGGCGCGCGAGTAGGCGAGAGCATAATATCGCTGTTGCTGAAGCTTCATTCGCAATTGTCGGGTGTACCGGACAGTTACAATCCGGAGCACCGAGCGCCGACCTCCGAGTACGAAGCCGGAAGCAGCACGAGCTCGTCGACGAGTGGCGCCGCCGACGGCGGCAATGGCAACGAGTCGCGAATCGGCGACGGTCCCTATTTCATTGGTCAATTGTTGCGAAAAATCGCGAATCTCGATCCCGCTTGCAAGCAAAACATTGTCGAGACGCGTAATAAACTATGGCCCCGCACGAAAGAGTGCGAGGATGCCCAACGGGAGAGAGAACATCGCGAGCGAGAGGAGAGACGAAAACGCGCCAAGGAGAGGCAGCAAAAGCTCATGGCAGAGTTCGCAAACAAGCAGAAACAGTTCATGAAAAAGGCCATGGAGAGCGGTGAGTCGAGTTATTACAGTGATTGCTTTCAGCGCGTAGTTCGATGATTATTTGGGCTAAATTTGGCATGTTTTTTCTTCGCTATACCTAATAAGGTCCCGGGGAAAAAAGTTCATATCTGAATATATCTGAATCGTATCTGTAGAATCGGATATGATCAGACAAGAAAAATGGCCAGGTCTAATCATGTAATGTCATGACAGATCATGTATGCTTATATCTGAGCATTTATGATCATAACAGAGCCATTTTTATAATTTCGAGAGCAGACCCGTCCATATTGCAGCAGGTCTGACCAGATCCAATCCGTAGACAAGATCTGATCTTGTTGGACTAGATCTGATTTTTTTGGGCCAGATCTGATCATGTCGGACAGATCTAATCTTATTAGACCAAATCTGATCTTGTCAGACAGATTTGATCCTACCGGACCAGATCTGAATATATAAGAATAAAATACCGTGGATCCCAGTAGACCTGGACATCTATGAACAATAAACCTGCCCATATGATAGAATCATAGTTTATCGGAACTATCAGACCAGGTATGACTCCGACTATATCAGAGCAAATCTTACCCTGTTGAAACAGAGCAAACCTTATTAGAGCAGTCCTGAAGATATTAAAATGTTCACATATATAGAGCGGGTTTACACGTCATCACTCGACGTGTTAATAATTAACAATATTATAGTAACTCACATGATCCCATATAATGCAGTCAGGTGAGATGCCGTATCTGATGGGATATCGTTTCATATATTTAGACGTTTTCATGTGTGAACAACTGAACTGCATATACGAGAAGGTATGGGTGTATAAGACTTCGTATATTTTCCAGGTTTGGTGCCGTATCTGATGGAATAGAATTTTATATGAACGTACCTGCTCATATATCACATCATATATGTTCAGATATGGTTTCACGCTGCCAACTCGCCTTGGTACCTGACCAGATAAAAACATATATGAGATATATATAGCAGAGTCTGGTACCGTATTTGATCGAATATGATCTTATACGAACAGATACGTTCAAATATCACATAATGTATGTTCAGATACGAATTTACGGAACCAACTCGCTTTGGTACTTAGTCAGATATAAACAGATATGAGTTCATATATGGTCAGGCCAGATATCGTATTTGATCAGATATGATCTTATATATGCATATATGATGTGGAATATGATCAGACCTAATCATATATGATACTGTAAAATGTCAGATATGAATATATCTGATACATATATGACAATATCTGAAACATATATGAACATATCCACTCAGACATGAAATTTTTTTCCCGGGGTATAATAAAAGAAACATGCTGAATTTTGCCTCTTTCGCTACAGCTTAGGGGGCAAGACTACTGTGACGACTCGAAAATATCAGTCATTTGAAAAAATTCATTTTGAAAGAATAAGATTGAAAAATCGTTTGAACATTTATTTATATGTACATTAACGAAGTTGGGTACCAAATTTCATTCGTAATATTAACTATTTAAAAAGTTATAAATAATCTCGGGAAGTACTTTTGAACGCGAGGGGCTCAACCGTGTACTTGATTGTAGCCCGGTTTATCGGAAACAAAAAAAAAGTTTTTTTTCTTAAAATAGACAATACCAACTTTTACCCGCAGCTTCGTCCACTCCGATTTTTCAAAACACGCTGAACACACTTTTTAATTTTCGACATTTTTTTTTTCATCAGGCGTACACAAATTACGTAACGCAAAATTTCCCAATTTACCCCCCCCCCCTCCCCAATATTAATTAACTAATATTATAAATATTATATATTTATAATATTAATTAGGATTGGCTAAGACTTGACCGAGCTTTGTTTCGTTATCGTGTTTCAATTATCAGCAATTTTTTTCGATTTTTCGAGGAAAAATTTAATCGTTATTATTATTAACTGATGAAAAAAATGTTAAGAAGAAAATCTTCCGTCAAGATTAAACTATCACACGGAATAAGTGTACCAAATTTCAAGTCAATTCGTTCATTATATATATATATATATATATATATATATATATATATATATATATATATATATATATAATAGAGTTTTATTTGCACAACTTGTTATAAAGTTTTTTACAAAGTCTCTTTTCTTACAATCAATCTCATTCACGAACTTACACCTAACAACTTACGTCTAAAATTCTAACCTATATCCTAACCACTACTGATCGCTGTCGCTCTCATCTTTTTCCTCTTTTTTCATTTTTGCACATAATGCCTCTATTTCTTTGAAGTAGCGGCAAATTCCCACATTTATTTTCCCGCTTAACATATTAATGATCTCCCCCTTTATCGCAACCTCGTCAACTCCTTGTATCCACTCCTCCGCTTCTTCTCTTGCCACTTTTGGCATCATTTCCCAGCCTTTTTTTGCAAATTAGGAGGTGCTCCACCGTCTCAAATTTCTCCTCACAAATCCTGCACCGCCAATTTTTCTCCCCCTTCTTTCCCGCCCTCCATACATTGCCACATCTTATTCTTGCCCACAATTCTTTCTCCCTACCCTTCACTCCTTCCTCCTTCCAGTATTTCCATGGGCTTTCTTCGTTCTCCACCAAGTACTTGTATAAACTATTGTATGATGATTTTTGTACTCTTTCTTCTTCCTCCTCCAGTATTTTTTTCTTTAGGTTTTCTAATCCTTCTTTCACCTTTTTTTCTAGTTCGCCCTCGTCTGTCTCCTCTCTTATCATCCCTACTAGATCCTCAATTCCCATTTCCATTAATACTTTTTTTAAATCCTTTCCCCACTTCGAGGGGGTTCCATTCTCAATCGCTCTTAGCTCCTCTCGCAAACATATTTTTGGCCATCTCGACTCCCCCATCTTCACAACCTCTTTCAAATATCTCAAAGCCCTTTCTCTAATTATGTATTCCAATGTTGGCACTCCCAACTCTCTCCTCCATATGTAATTAGGGGTCGTTCTGTGTACCCCTAGCGCCATTTTACAAAACCTGCTCTGTATTCTTTTATAGGATTCAATTTCCCCCAATCCCCAAATCTCCACTCCATACATCACTACTGATTTTCACTATTGATTCCAGCAAATAGAGTCTCTCCTCCATCATATCTCTTCCCGCTCTTTTCCATATCCCCCATACCATATTTGTCGCTTTTTGCGCTTTCCCCGCCGTTCTTTTGCTATGAACCCAGTTTGTCAATTCGTTCATTATAAGTAGTTATAAGTTTACCTTCATAGTACCCTAGCCCCTTAAAGGGGGGAAATCCCGTGAGACGCCCGAAAAGGAGTCATTTTTCATGCATTTTTTTAAAGGCGATAAAATAATCGCATCGTTTAAAAAATTCGATATTATCTTATTGCAACTTTCAAGCGGCAACGTGTTATTTTCTTTTTTAAACATAAGGTATTTCTCAATAAGGCGTTTTTTGAAAAACTGCTCATGTTATAGCTCAAAAAGTTATTGATCGATCTGGCTGAAACATTGGGAGGTTTCTCACTATAACATCATTGGAAGGATATGCCTAAAGTTTGAAGATTATCGCGTAAATAAATTGCTTTTTTAGGGTCAAAATTGTCGAGAAAATGGTCAAAAATATGAAAATTGGATTACAAAGCCTACTTAATTTTTGATTTTATACTTTTTTATATTTTTATAGGTATATCCTTCCAATAATGTTATAGAGAAAAACCTCGCAAAATTTCAGCCGGACCGATCAATAACATGAGCAGTTTTTCAACAGGCGCCTAAAGGAATAGCTTATAACGCCGCCATTTTGTTTTGTTTAAAAAAGAAAAAAATGTAATACGTAAAAGTTGTAATAAGATAATGTCAATGTTTTTTAATGATGCGATTATTTTATCACCTTTAAGGAGAGATATACACCTAGGAGCCGGAAATAAGGTCATTTTTGTGATTTTTTTCAAGGAAAACTATTTGAAATTTCAGATTGGGGTTTCAATTATCTAAAAGTATACACATTCGAACATATGTTCAATTTTCTTTATTCAAAAATATCAAAAATATACAAGAATATGGTATGATCCTTGGAGCGTCGTAAAAAAATCTGCATATACGGTACCCACTGGCGTTTCTTGAAAAATCATCTGAAAAAATCATTCTTGAAAAAAACCAAAAAGATTATTCAATTAGATACTATAATCTAGTACTTGTCATAGCCGACTTTGAAAATATCGATTTATGACAAAATGGCGGACGTTTGAACATAAATAGTGATTTTTGGGCCAAAAATTAGTTATTATTTTGCCTATAAAACAAAAACTAAGTAACGGGGAAAAAAATCCTATGACAAGTACTAGATAATGGTGTATAGAGTAACCACAAAAAACCTCAAGGCAATCGGTTCATTGGTTTTCGAGAAATTTTGGGTACCGATTTGAAAAACGTGGTTTTGAGAAAAACGCGTTTGAAAATTTGGGAATGAATAAATCATGACATTTGTCAACTTACATGGAATCATCGGTACCAGGCCCATAGTGTAGGTCTTCTACGGTCGACGGAATGTTCATAGCTTCTAAATCCTCGACCTCGACCATCTAGGTGTATATCTCCCGTTGAAAACATTCACGAAAAATGACTCATTTTTGGGCATCTAAACGGATTCCCCCTCAAGTGCCAGCGCTCATTTTTTCCTCATTTACGCGGAAAAATCGCACTTTACGTTTAAACTTGAATAAATCAACAAGTACTCAACAAGTGTCAAGTCCGTTCAAAATTCTCAGATCTAAACACCTTTCACAGCTTCAGAAAGGCTTTCTTTCAATCTCGATGCCATTATTTTTGAACAAATCACATCTGTCCGAGAAATGCGTGTTATGTTTACAAAAATAAAATAAAAACGCTCCCTCGGTTTGTTTCTACGTACTTTGGGCCCTTTTTTTTATCACTAACAAGTCCCCAATTCGTACCTTTCGAGGGAGCCTAGCGAGGAATTTCCCGGTATCGAAACGTAATAATTGTCTTCGATATATTTCCAAGACGAAGCCGGCGCGTCAGGAATGGACTGGGATCAGGAGGAAACGCCGACTCAACTTGCGAGCAAGAAGGAATATCACTGTGTCATATGCAATCAGACGACAACGAGCACCGAGGAGAAGCCAATGGGCCTTGTCGTGTTGGTACAAGCGACGAGTGTCGTCGGACACGAGAGACAACAATCCGAGCGATTGCAACTCCCGACGTCCGACGAGGATCCTCCGATACCAAAGGGCGATACGCGAGGAGCTCACTTTGACAACAGAATCGACGAGATGAATCGTCATTTCGATACGGTAAAACTATTGAACTGAAAAAAAAAACAAGGCCCTCGGATGTGTAATTTTTATATGAAAAATAAGCTTCGCCCGCGACTTTGTCCGCGAGGATGTCGAAATTTTTGTTGAAATACTTTCCGACCCTTCAAGGGATGATTTTTTCGAAGCGCTGAAATACGTCATTCTGAATTTATAGTCCATAGGCTGAGCAGCAATTTTAATAGTTCTTAAGGATGTATGGCAGCTACTGCAGAGTCGTTACAGAACTGATTATGCAATTTGCAAAAATCGCATTTAAAGACTAAATAAAATAATTGTAGTATTCATTGAAGCTAAAAAGGAGATTTACCACAGCTCAAAGTAAAACATGCGGTACAGAAAGAAGAATTTTCAATTTTTAACTGCAAATTTAGTTGCTGATTTGATGTACGTTTTCCCTGACGTTGTCGTGGTTACGACATACGAGCTAAAGAAATACGAAAATGGTCCCATTTAACTCGCAATATCTCGCAAAATATATGGGCACATGTCGATTTTTTTTTAACGTATCATGCATATTACAGCGATACCGCACAAAAGTTTTTTTTACAAAAGAGTACTCCGGAAATACCTTTTTTGCCAATGTAAAGGGAATTTTAGACGTACAGTCCTATGTTCCCCGTGTTAAATGACCCAACTTTGAATTCGTTTATCTCAGCATTCACGTGGGCAAATTTTGTTTTTTTAATCTCAAAAAGTTCTCGATATTTTCCTTTACAATATCAGTGAGTTTCAATTCGAACAGTAGTAAATAACTTAGTTGCCATACATCCTTAAACAAACGACGGAACTCCCATACAAAATTGCACTCTCGATGTTATCCCCCTTAAGGGTTGATTTTCCAAAAACGCTGAAACACGTCATTTTTAATTTTCAACCAAAAACCTAAATACGAAGTATCGTCGGTTAACTTTAAAAAGGACGGGTTTAATACAAACATGCATTCTCTATTTTACCCCCTTAAGGGTACCTGAGTAAACGGCGAGAAAAACAGGTCAATTTCGGGAATTTTTATCTTTTTTTTTTATTATAATTTTTTTTTATATATTTTTTATTATACATTTTTTATTATATATTTTATTATATATCTTTATTTTTATTTTTAACCTTAGTTTAGGAATTTTTTAAAATAAATTCGTTGACTGGAAGCGATTCAAACGCGATTATCTCGAAACATAGTTTTCAAAGTCGGTGCCAGATGTATCGCGAAAACGGCTTGTCCGATTTTGTCCTACTTTGGATACAATATTCTTCGATAGTTTTTCTCGCTCGCCACGTAGGGGTTTTTCATTTGATTGAACCATTGCTTTTTTATGCAATGTGTATGCAATCCAAAATCGTCGGAAATTGCGAACGAAAAACGAATGTTAAATTAAAACGGTCGCAATTACGTCAAAAATGGAAATTTCAAAAAAATCCTACGTGGCGAACGAGAAAAACTATCGAAGAATATTGTATCCAAATTTGGACAAAATCGGACAAGCCGTTTTCGAGATACATCTGGCACCGACTTTGAAAACTATGTTTCGAGATAATAGCGTTTGAATCGCTTCCAGTCAACGAATTTATTTTAAAAAAATCATAAACATACCGCAATGTACATATTTTTCAATAAAAAAAACCCGGATCCAATCGAAACATTAGTTTCTGAGATAAAAATTCCCGAAGTTTACCTGTTTTTCTCGCCGTTTACTCAGGCACCTCCCCTTAAGGCAAGAACTTCGTAAACACACATAAACCTTCTCCGAGAGACACTCCATCTATTGGTGAAAACTTGTTTGTGCGCTGCAGCGCCATTTAGTGGCGAGTTACAGCAGAATGGATAACGTGAAAATATTCTCCGTGCTCAAATACCTATGTATATCAATTTTCATGGCGATCCGTTGAACGGTATAGAAGTTGATGTGCTGCAGCGCTATCTAGTGGCGAGTTAGAACAAACCGGACAGCATAAAAACCGCCTCCATGAAACAAGACTTATATGTGCCAACTTTCATAGTGATCGGTCAAACGGTGTCGGAGTCTGTAAATCTCAAACGTATATACCAACATCCATTTATTAATTTTTTTATTTATTTATTTTTTACCTTCCAGCTGTACAGGGTTCTTCCCCCATATTCCAGTTTATATCCCCATATTCTAGTTTATCACAACATCGATTTATATATATATATATATATATATAGATTTTTTTCTCAACCATACACGCCAAGTTAGCGTTGCACAGTATTTCCAGTGTACTTGTGTGGTACTTACGTTGTACTTTTATAGACTGATGATACCAATTTTCTGTTATAACAGTATTATTTTTAAAAAAATGAAATATTTCGCAAAATATTAGTTAACAAAATTTCTAGTAAACTCGCTGGGCTAATTTATAAAAAGTTATTTCACTCTCTTTCCACATTTCGTTTTGAAAAATATAATGAACCCATTGTTTAAATAAAAACAAAGAATATTTTGAGATAAATCAGAATGTTTAATACGGTAAAACAAGCGATCATGATTTCGGGGGGATTTTTTTTATCACTTGGTGTTCTTTTTTTTACTTTTTCGCAATTTAATTTATACACTAAATAACTCTAGATGCCCGATATAAACTGCTTAAGGCGTGTAAAAAAATTCTAAAGTTTCCCTAACGGCATTAAAAACAGGGGGTCACCGAATGTTTAAAGAAAATATTAATGACAAAACTTAGAAAAATGTGACTAGCAGAAGAATTTTCGCAGCCGCGACTTTTGAGAGAAAATATAAAAATATTTATATTTGGGTATAATAATTGATCGTGACTTTATTAAGGGGTGATATACAGTCAGGAGGTCCAAAAAGATCGATTTTTAAAGAATTTTTCTTGAGAATACCTTTAAATCTATTAACGTAAAAATTTGTACACATATTATGGTAACTTTCAACTATATTTTAACACTTTTTATTTGCAAAAATAATTATTTTGAAAGCTACTATAGCCGATCTCCGGGAGCACCTCCAAAAAAGGCGTCTTGCGGTGAGCACGATATCTCTGGACTGGATCATCTAAAATGAAGAAAACCAAAAATATTTCATTAATGTAATGGATTATCTTGTAATTGATCGAAGGAATAAGCAAAATAATATTTTTCGACAAAATAGCGGCTCCTAAAGAAAATCGATTTTTGACAAAAATTTAGACCTTACATTGTTTATAAAATAGAAAATATTTATCGGTGACAAAAAACCTTCGATTAATTACTAAAAAATATACTTGAAAAGATTGTGTTAAAATTTGAGACTGATCGGTTCAGCCGTTTTCGAGAAATCTTGCTCACCGACTTTGAAAACACAGTTTTGATAAAAACGCGTTTACAGTTTCAAAAGCACATTCGAACGCTCTGACACGTCATTACAAATGTGCGTGTAACTTTGAGAATATTCGCCGGATTGACAAGAAATTTTCTGCATGTGTGCTTAAATATAAGTACAGTACGATTGTTTTTTTAATTCATTTTTTGAAAATTTTAACTGTATATACCTCTTTAAGGCCTTATGCCACAGTAACGGGTATAAAATCATGTGCGAATTTAACAATTTTTTTCGTATGAAAAAGTGATGCACTGATAAAATTAATTACACATCTACGAGGGGGGACCCAAAAAAAAACGGGAATTTCGTCATAACTTCTTTATTTCTCAATATTTTTACACCAAATTTTGATCACCTTCAAAGTATTCGCCATTGACCACAACGCACTTCTCCAAACGATTCTTCCATTGTTCAAAACAGTTTTTAAATTCACTCATCGGGATGTCCTTTAAGCCTTCCAGCGATTTTTGTTTCACCTCTTCCACAGTGGCAAAACGCTTTCCTTTCATATTCCTTTTGAGTCTGGGGAACAAAAAGAAGTCACAGGGGGCTAGTCCGGTGAGTATGGGGGGTGGACAATCGGTGTCATGGCGCCGGAAACAATAGTTTCCGCGGCCGATTTCCCCAACAGGAAACAAAATTTCACAGCCGCGCGTTGTTCTCGACAATCTGCCATTACGTTTTCGCCGAAATGTAAACAGTTGTTTTACTAAAAAAAATCTTACAGCCGAACCGATGCACTCACAGCGACACAACTTTGCACACTGACGCAGGTGGCGTGACACTAACGGACATGTGGTCAAAGAATAGGTTCCCCCACTCTCCCTCCCCACCACAGCGTAATTCCCGGAACTTATGGGTCCCCCCTCGTATTTAGTATGAATATCAAGCTGTTAGAAATTTTTTTTTTTTTCGATGTACAAAATGGCCAACTACTCGAAACTTCTCGAAACAGCTTTTTTCCAATTGGCGTGACAAATAACTTCAACAATTTTCACTCGTTTTACTTCAAATTTAAAAGTTATGTTCCTAATTGCATTTCGCTGAGAAGTACGTACGGAATTTCTGATTAATCAGGAACTTTTCATTTTATGAGCAGTTATAACGAAATGTTTGACTGAAAATTCATTTCTTAAGGGGAGGGTAGGGGTTTCAACGTGAAAAAAAAACACTTTTTTGCGATTTTTTTTCATCTATATGGATAGAGTAAATTTATTGAAATCTTTTGTACATTGTTAAGTGTCTTTTCAAGAACATTCCGTGAAATTTTTACGCGAAAATATCCACAAACAAGCCTCCACAAACGGCCCTCCGCGAAAGGGATACCTTGATGAAAGGCATTCTCGTGTTACAGTTCTCGTGGCTGTTGTCGGTGAATCTTGGCTGGGAAGGCGGTGTCCACGTTCAAACGTGCGGGCACCATTTGCACCTCGATTGCCTGAAGGCGTATCGTCAGTCGTTGCGCACCCAACAGAGGCAACAAAGTCTCGCGGTCGACCGCGGCGAATACCTGTGTCCCCTCTGCCGTCAACTGGCAAATTCGGTCTTGCCGCTGTCGCCCCAACTCGGCGAGTGCGCGGCTGTCGTCCGGTCGAGGCACACCTCGTCGGTGACGATACTCTCCGAGCTCAACAATTTCCTCAAGGAAATACAGCGAAATCCGGTCAGTGAAGGAACTTCTGGGCCTCGTTACCACCAGAAATATCATTATCATTACTTAGCATACTTCGACATACTTAATTTTTGGATAAAAATTTGTATGGGAATTTAAAAAGAATACACAAGTTTTGATCTAAAGTACTAAAAATTAGAAAATATTGTTTTTTACCAAGTGAATATGTGACTATAAATAAAAGCTTGTGCGCTCAACTTTTTAAATGTTTAATAAATTTGATCAATTCAGTTTCATTAACCGTATTTAATTTGACACAATAGTAATTAGAGAAGTTATTGTCACACGTTTATACTCAGTTTCAGGACTTTGATTTAAGAAATCCAAGGTTGTTTTACACTAAATTAAATATAGTTTATATGTTAACGAATTTATGTAAATTAAAGATTATATGTCTACATTTTGAGCGCCCCAAGCTTTTATTTAGTCACATATAGGTGACTTGGTAAAAAAAATATTTTTTACTTTTTAGTACATTAAGGTAATCCTATCGCCAGGCTTCAATCCATAGGATTTTCTTTTTTTTATTTATCTTCACTAAACATATTAATAATCGTCTCTGTAAAATTTCAGGGTCGGTTATCGACCTTTACAGAGAAAAAAAATATTAAAATTGCGTATTTTTGTGAAGGAATTCCGAGACGACATGCAAAAACCCAATTTCCGGTCGCTGCAAAAGTATATATAATAGTGGGAATCCGTAAGATTCTTGAAAATAATCAGATTAACATACTTAACACTTGTAATCCAACGCTCTTAGAAAAAATTACGCTTATTGACCTAATTTTTATGTAATATCAAGTTTAATTTGAACTTCCGGTATTGGATTTATTACCACTTGCTACGATAAAGAGACGTGACAGCGAGGCAACGGCTGACTGTAGTCCTAACCTCATCTCACTCATTCGAATTTCAATTCAGCAATTTTCCACGCTTTTTACCAGTCGTGGCCCGAATACAATGCTGTATATTTCCCGTACATGACATTGTTTTGACAGATCAACGTTGAAAAGCATGGAGATTGAACTCGCCTGGTTGAGTAAAAAGAGACGGAGATAGAACCAATGTTGCCAAATATCAAACATAGAAATACTGCGCGAATCGTTGAAATAACTATTTTATCATTTTTCTAATTTAGGCGGGATATACATTTAGACAGGAAAAAATAAGCAATTTTGAGAGATTTTTTAAACTAAGAAATAATTAAAAGAGAAATTTTTAAAATAGAAAAAAATAAGTAATGTTGAGGGATTTTTTTAAACTAAGAAATAATTATTCTACAATTATCAAACTATAGGTATACTTAAATAGGATATTTAAGTATACGAAACAATTTTTTTTAATTAATTCATGAACAAAATGGCGGAGGAAGAGTGTTACAGCAGGGTCGCTGCGGGAGTTGCGAATCGGCGTGCAGTCTAGCTTCCTGTAGACTTTGATTTGCAAAAAAGTTCACACATTTTTCCGTTTAGAACATGTATAGTTTCTATGTGACGGTAATTAAAATGAATAAAATGCAAATTTAAGAAAATGGAACGCATTTACAAAAAAAATCAACATTTCTGTAAAATGTGGATTAAAAAAGTAGTTTTTTTCCAATTTTTCAAAAACTATTCTCGTCAAGTAGAAGGTATCAATATATTTCTACCAAGTTTCAATTCAACCGGCTTGATAGTTTTTGAGTTATCCTGCACGCCAATTTCGATAATGCAGTTTTGAGAAAAACGCGTTTGAAGTTCACGCCCGCTCCGAATCCGAGCGGTGAGGCACAGCGTTGACGGGCTGTAACGTTTGAAGTTTTTCGAATTTCGCTTTGAAACTGTGGGAAAATATTCTACGTATAGTTCTATCGTTTAAACGGAAAAAAGAAATCGATTTTTTGATCGTTGTAAATGTATATCCCGCTTTAAATGTGAACATTCATTAAACAGTTTAAACATGCAAAATTTTAGTTATTACAAATTATTTTTTTTGCATATGTTAAAAATATAAATTGTACAAGTGTCAAGTATGATCAGTGGCACGACTAGTGTGAAGCGATAGGATTACCTTAAATAGGAGCTAGTTTTTTCAAAAAAAAATTTTACCTATAAATTATTTTTTACTCTTTAGTCTTTAATTGATTTCAGTAGTTAGTTATTACTAGTAGTTTACTATTTTACGAGTTTGTACGTTAGGAACATGGAGTGCTTGTAAAAAATGACGACGACTGTGATTGGGATTGAACTTACGACTAATCGCTGCATATAAACTTTTCATATACAAACACAGTCGGCTGCAAATGTGTACGTGTTAGTGAGATTTAAAATGGATGATTAGATGTCGCTAATTTTACATGAAAAGTTGACAATTTTATGGATATTTTTTTCAAGTTCAATCATGCACCGTCACTTTTTAGATGCAAGTTTGTAAAATTTTTGAGCTCTAAGTAGTCGGGAAGTAGGTTAAATATCAATTTTCCGTTTTGCATTTCACAGAAAGTCAAGTTAAATAAAAGCTTGAAAATAAGATCGTTTTTTTATTTTCGTTAACAATCGACTTTTTCCGTGAAAAGTGAAATTCAAGTTCGTAAGTTAGCGCGATCTTCATACAATGTTTTCTTTTTCTTGAATACTTGTATTTCTTCCTTCAGATCTCATCGAACCTGTCCGTGGCAATGGGCAAAGCCATGGAGGAGATGACCGGATGCACGTACTTGAAGTACAAGCAAAAAAATTGTACCCCTAGTCACCAAAGCCTTTTCCTTTTCGTAACTTCCGTAGCACGGACCAACTTCGAGGTTGAGCTCGTACAACGCGGTGGAACGCTCTGCTCTCTCCCAGCTACGACGGTTTCACTTACACCCAAAAGGGATTGCATCGGTACATAATTATAACTGATATTTTCGTAGGCTGTTTGAACGTTGTACGAAAATCATCTTAAGGGGAGATATACACCTGGGAGCCGGAAAAAAGTCATTTTTTGTGAATTTTTTCAAGGAAAACTATTTGAAATTTCGGGTTGGGGTTTTAATTATCTAAAAGTATATACATTCAAAAATATGTTTAATTTTCTTTATTTAAAAATATCAAAAATATACAAGGATATTGTATGATCCTTGGAGTGTTGTACAAAAATCCAGACTACTGCCTTAAATGGTTAATTATTTTACATTATGCTGACAATATTTTTTTATCTTCGTAAATGTCAGTATTGACGATATAAATCGGCAATAAAATTTAAATATTCATTTTAAATTAAAGAATTCATTTTACGGATTATAATTTGTTGATTATAATTTAATTCAATCTCTTTCTTTTCGCAGTTGCTCTCTTGCACGTACTGGCGATGCACGCGCGTGTACTCACAAATTGGCCGGTTCATCACACGTGGCAACAGCTTACCGGTCTGCCTTCGGATCCCGCTGCTCCCCTGGCGGTCGCTCCTCACGAGCGCGAAGTTCCTCTTTTGCTCAGAGATCCAACGGCTCTTCTCATACAATTTATACTCCTGTTGCCCTTGCATCTCGATCAAAGTGAGTCGCCGTTCATATTTTTTCGACGTACATTATATTTTTACTCGAATTACCACTCCCACGTGATATTCGGTCGATATGTATATATGAGGTATTCCAAGTGTTTTCGCACGGCCTAAAAGCCTGACCTTGTTCAATCTTTCTCAAAGTTGGTGATGTTTTTGCATCATATATTCTGAGTACGTGTCATTTTTTTCAGATTCCTATCGGCTCGCTAACTCGACTAACTCGGAGATAAGACTTTACACGTAATACAATTTCAAATGATCGTATCGTAGTGATATTCTCGTTGTACGAAAAAATGTCCTCTACAAAAAGATGCGTTTTTCTATGAACTATTTTGGAAAAAAAATTCAAAATTTTCCAAGTACTACAACACTAAAAAAAAAGAAAAATCGTTCATTTTTCAATTTTTTAACTTTTTAACCCCAATGACTAGGTTGATCCTGCTGAAATTTACACTGAATTTTCTCTTATTAGTGTAAAACAACATGTATAAGTTTCATTCTGGGCTGGGCTTGCGTTCAGTTAATATCGACGTCTTAAAATTAATGGGAAATTGTTTTTGTTGAATAACTCGGCGACTTACAATTTGTGAGTAAAATTGGCAATTACTAAACTTGTAGGAAATCGAGTGCTTTACAACTTTGGTCATTACAGTTTTTTCTCTACCATCAATATTTTTCGAATTAAACCTGTAAAAAGCGACTATAGCATTATCTCGTTTATTTTTTACTTTAGGGCATACCTTTTTTTTCCTAGAATCAATATTTAAGGTCGTACGCCATCGGTAAATAAAACGAGAAGCGTGAAAATATTATCTCGGGAACCATTCGCTCTTTTCTTCTACCGTTGGCGTACGATCTTAAATACTGATTCCAGGAGAAAAAAAAGGTGGGAACAAAGGTTGTCCAAAATGGCATTCTCTACAAGTTTGTTCATGTTTATGCCCTAAAGTTAAAAGCAAACGAGATAATGCAATAGCCGCTTTTTTCTGGTTTAATTCGAAAAATATCGATGGTAGAGAAAAAACTGTAATGACCAAAGTTGTAAAGCACTCGATTTCCCACAAGTTTGGTCCTTACCATTTTTACTTAAAAATTGTAAATCGCCGAGTTATTCAACAAAAACAATTTCCCATTAAATTTAAGACGACGATATTAACCGAACGCAAGCCCGGCCCACAATGAAACTTACACATGTTGTTTTACACTAATAAAAGAAAATTGAGCGTAAATTTCAGCAGGATCAACCTAGTCATTAGGGTTAAAAAATTTTTTAAATAGAAGATTTTTGTTTTATTTTAGTGCTGTAGTACTTAGAAAATGTTGAATTTTTTTTCAAAATAGTTCATAGAAAAACGCATCTTTTTTGTAGAGAACATTACTTTGTACGACGAGAAGATGACTACGATACGATCATTTGAAACTTTATCACGTGTACAATCTTATCTCCGAGTTAGCCGAGTTAGCGAGCCGATAAAAATCTGAAAAAAATTCCACGTACTCAAAATGTATGATATAAAAACATCACCAACTTTGGAAAAGATGGAAGAAGGTCAGCCTTTTAGGTCGTTCGAAAACACTTGGAATACCTCATATATATGTGTTTTTTTCGTCAGCCGCGTTCGAGGAAACGTCAGATATTTATTTTTCATTTATTCAATTGCCGTCCATCGTGTCTAATTTCAGCCTACTTCTCGAGCGTGGTCAAGGTAATATACAATCTGCTGTACTACCAGGTCGTCGTACAAGTGATAAGTACGCTAACGCCAGCCGAGAGGAGCAATCTCGTCGCTGGCAAATCGAGTAACGAGCGAGCCGCTTCCTCCGAGGCCATTCTCGCCACGGTATTTGAATATCTGAGCGAGAATCGATTTTTCTGGGAAGACACGGTGCCGCGAACTACCGCTCGCTCGCTGGAAGTCGAGGTGAATGTTTTATCGCTTTCGTTCACTTAAGGGGTACTACGACCACTCTAGCGGCAGAAAATAAGGCCTAACCTTGACAATTTATTTTGAGAGTATGAAACAAGGAATAGGATTTCTTTCGAGAGGGTTTATTTAACACATATCGAAGTATTAAAAAAAATTTGATTATAATTTTCGCAGAAAATGGCGGCGACAGAGGCCATTTTGAAAAACGTTTTTACAAATTTTGAAAATAGCTCCACGGGAGGACGATTTTCTCGTAAAGTCTAAGACCTGGAACAAAAACCAACAAAAAATTATAATCTATATATTATTAGCTATGGGATTTGTAGGGAATTCTTTTTATCAATTTTTGAAAAAAAAAATGGCGCACTATGGAAAAAATAAATCGATTTTTTGCCCAAAAATAAGCAGTAAATTGTCGATAAAAAAAAGTTTACATTTAATTTAAAAACGGCTACGTACTCCCATGGAGAATGTAATTGTGAAGCTGCTATCAGAATTTCAAATCGATCCATGATATTTGACGATAATTGAACCTTTAAAAAAAATCGCTGCAGGACCAATTGCATATTGATTTTATGACCCCAAAGTATTTTTTAAGCCAAAAAGAAACGATTTTTCCAAAATCCTAGAGTGGTGTTATCCCTTAAGGAATCATCACAGTGTAACGGGTCGAAAAACTGCTGATTTTCGCGATTTTTTTTCTCGATGGTTATAATATGCTAATCAGGCTGATTTTTTAATGTCGAATCAAAGCACTTATGAAGAACGGAAAATAAATTTTTAAACGTTTATTTTTATTTTTTCTCACATTTTTTTTAACGGTTGAAAAAGTCTGAAAAAATGAGTCTTCACGGTGTACACGGTTGTGACCGTAAATATTATCGGAAGCAAAATTTGTAAAAATATTAACCAATATGAATATTATTAGTCAATGTTTTTCGTTAAAAAAAATATAAAGATAAAAAAAGCTTCCATAGCAAGATAAAAAAATGGCGTGAAGAATGTTGTGTCAAAATTTGAGACGGATAGCTTGAAAACTCTTCCTTTGAGAGTGTACACCGTTTTGAAAAACGCGTTTGAAATTTCGAGTGCGGAATTTTCATATAAATTGTCTACTTACGTTTATGTAAGTATATGAATAGCATGTTTATAACCGTCTATACTATCGGATAATGCGGAAAAAATCGATCTTTCAAAAATGTTGCACTGTGAAGATCCCTTAAAATTTCGCTCGAGGTATCTTCACTTTTTCCCTTTGAGGTCAAGTTACCGTCGAAAGGCATGAAAAATGCATGAGCATAGGAAATTTTTCAAAACATAAATTAAATACTTTTAGAAATGGGTTTCAACGTATTTTATTTCTCTATCTATGGAGGGTAAATTCAAATTATATTTATAAAATAAAATAAAAAATGGCGTCTCCAGCTCCCGTCAAATGAAGCCATGTTTCTCTTTTTCTCACCACCCAATTATCTTCGTTAATGAAAAAAAATGTCGAGAAAGCTGCGAGTGGTCAAAAAAATATTTAGAGGTAGCTCAAGCCTCCCAAAAATTCAAATTTTCATTAAAAAAATCTATTTTTTTTCGTCCATTTCTCACCCTTGAATTTTACGCGTTATAATTTTTAAATTAACCTCGCGAAAGCGCTAGCCGGCCAATGAATATTTAGTGGTCGCTCAAGAGCTTCGAAATTTCCAATTTTCGCCAATTTTTTTTACTCTTCTCACTCATAAATTTGACGCTCTCTAAAATTTTCAAAACAATCAATCCTTTTTTCTTTGGAAACATATTTTTCAAATTTACCTCACACTTCTAACCTAAGAATTATAATCTTTGTTCTCGGAAAATAATTCTTCAAAGCTCTTGTCCGTAAAGAAAATTATAGGTCGTTTTATTCGTGAAACTGAAACGGCAGCTGTGTGACAACCCAAACAAACCCAAACAAACCCACAGTTGGTCTCGTTAGTCAAACTGCGGACCAATCGTAGCTGTACTCTGTGACGAGCGACGCCATAATACAATAATACATAAAAATACATAACAACACATATCGTCTAATTGGTGTTTGTTACAAATTACTATAATAAATTATTCAGAAAATGTAACACACCGCTGATTATTTTGTTTTTACGCTACAAGGAATTATAGTGCATGCGAGATTTATTTTTTGGCGGAAATTGGGAATTTCGAAAACCTTGAGCGACCACTGAATATTCATTGGCCGGCTAGAGATTTCGCGAGGTTAATTTTACAATTATAAAGCGTAAAAATCATGGGTGAGAAGTGGACGAAAAAAAATCGATTTTTTAATGAAAATGGAGTTTTTGGGAGGCTTGAGCGACCTCTAAATATTTTTTGACCACTTGCAGCTTTCGCGACAATTTTTTTTCTTTTAAGACGATAATTGGATGGTGAGAAAAAGTGAAAAAAGTAGAGCCCGAATTTGTGCCACCCTACTGTCCATAACGTTATTTTTGTCCACTGGGGAAAAACTTCGCGGATCATTGTTGAGTATCGGGAGGACGTGGCAACGTTAGGTGGAGAGGCTATAAAATACGCAAATATTCGAATAACTTAAAATACAAAGATAAAAATATACAAATAGATATAAATAGTAGCTATGCCCTTGGCTTTTTCCACGTTGAATTTCAATCGTTGGCAAATTTTTCTCTTTTTACTCGACATTTTTTCAGGGACTTTTCTCACACGTGCATGTACGAATGAAATCATACTCCTTTCATAGTATACACTCAAGAAACTTAAGGGGCCAGTCCACTTTGGAGCCACGAAAAAAGGCTATTTTCGCGATTTTTTTTGAGGATTTTATAAAAGATATGAATATAAAAGTTGTTGGGCTTGATAAATAAAGTCTTGAAATACATTTAAAAAAAAATTAATTCATTTTTATTAATTTTTCAGTACAAAAACTATAGTTTAACGTAACGCCTCAAAAATAGGTGGGCTAGGTAGCTCCATCACAACTTGGCAACGGCTTGTCTTAAACAAAAAAATCAAAGTCCATTAGATTCAGTATGACACCGGCTACAAAATGACCCTCGGATATAAAGTTTTATCAAAAAATTAAAAAAGGGCACATGAAAAACGAAAAAAGTACAAAAAAACGCGTTTATTTTCGCATTTTTTCGCAAAAAAAAGAGTAAAAATCAAAATTTTAAAACCATCGAGGGTCATCATGTTGCGAATCATGTTTACAATATGTGGTTCAAATTTCAAGAGAATTGGTTTTATTAGTTCTAGAAATACGATGGAGCTAGATTTTGAAAACGTTGTTTCGAGAAAAACGCGTTTGAAGTTTATACTATGAAAAACTCTTACCTAAACTCAATCGGCAATTCCTGCACCGTACAAATCCCGTCTGATTGCTCATCATCGTCGATTTCTTCAAGTCTTGCTTGCTTTCGATTTTTTGAAATTTTCAAAGTGGATCGGCCCCTTAACAACAATAATAACAATTCTCCGCAGATACAAGCCTTGTGTTTGCCGTTTCTCCGAGTCGCCGGTCTGTTGCGTCATCATCTCTACGGTCAGCCATTACCAACGGTGAGAACGCCGCAGACCGAATTCGTACGTTTGGTGTATTATCTCGAGCTCGTAACCGAGGGCATGGATTGGGACTGCTTCAACGCTGCGGTCGCCCTCAATTGGAAGGACGCGGAGAGCGGCGTGGCCGTGCCACGCTTGTGGTGCGAGCAGCTCGTCGCTTTCTCAAACACGAGCGTCATAGCGGCGAGACGTTTCATCGTCGATCAGCATATATCCTGGCAAGCCCCGAAGCTCCTCAGTCTCCCGCGGGAGTACGAAAAACTCTTTACGTATTATCACGAGCGACAGTGTCGCAAGTGTCACTCGGTGCCACCGGAAATAAGCATATGCTTGTTGTGCGGTACCATCGTTTGCCTCAAGACTAACTGCTGCAAGCGGCAAAATATCGGCGAAGCCGTACAGGTGAGAACTCCACAGTTGCCGTAGAGAATTCATAAAGAGCGTGTGGGTATGACCTTCTTTTTCCATTTAGCCGATGGTGCAGCGTTCGGAGAAAATTTAAATTGAAAGATAATTTACTCATTTTTGCAGTCATACGTATACATACGCACACACACGCGCGTTCGTGCGCGTGGGTGATACCTAAGGGGTTAGGCTACTGTGACGACCCGAAAATCAGGGTTATTTTAAAAAATGAAACATTTGAAGGAATAAGTAAGATGATTGAAAAAATCGTTTGGACATTTTATCTTATGTACATAAACAAAGTTGTGTACCCAATTTCATAAGAAAATATTAATAATTGAAGAAGTTATTAATAATTTTAAGAAGTTGTTATTGGCTTTGAGTTATTATAAACTTGATTTTAGCCATTTTTTATGTACATAAACAAAGTTGTGTACCGAATTTCATAAGAAAACATTAATAATTGAAGAAGTTATTTATAATTGAAAAAGTTATTAATAACTTTAAGACGTTATAAATACGATTTTGGCCACCTGGTTCATCGGAAACAAAAAAAAGCGTTTTTTTTTTTTCAAAATAGATAATATTCGCTAAGACTTGACCGAGCTTTTTTTATCGTGTGGACATTGTTTCTTATGTACATAAACGAAGTTGTTTGCCGAATTTCATAATACAATATTAAGAATTGAAGAAGTTATTAATAACTTTAAGATCTTATAAACTTGATTTTGGCCATTCGGTGGATCGGAAACAAAAAAAACGAGTTTTTTTTTCACAATAGGTAATATTGGGCCAGAAATAAGGAGGTACGGTGATTGGAGCGAGACCAAGATAAAAGCCCGATTTTTTTATAGCATCGTCGAGACTTTCGCCCATGCGTATGCGGAGTTTCCACGAGATTTACCCTACAGTTTCCGAGTTATTAATTGTTAAAGTTGGTGAATTAGTCACACGTAGACGACAAAATGTGCCTGTCCTCTCAGATATCGATTTTTTTGTGCTACTTGGAGCCAAGAAACACGTAAAAAAAACTGACGGTTGCGTTCGTTGAATCTTTGTGATCGATAAGACACCTTGAATTGGAAAGCTCACCGCAGAAATAAGCAATAAATTTAGAAATAAAGTCGCAAAAACCGAAGTTTTCGGAGAGCGAGACTTCTCGTGACGTAACAGCAGCCATCTTGCTCGCGTGTGGCAACGCCGGATACCCGCGCAAATTTGATTCGTCTATCGGATATTTTCAACGCGAATTAAAAATATGATTGTGCGAAGCCGTACATTTTTTAATGGATTATAAAGGGCCTTTCGTCGATATTTACTTGAAGTTCTTTTACGTACAGCAAAGGCATCTCAATTTTTCTGGCGACATGTACCTATACAATACATCTATATATAAATTCAGCATGGGAGAATCGTCATATAAAATAAACGTTCCTTTTTATACCTGCAAATATTGTGAAAATTGGGAAAGGGAAAAATAACATAACAATCGATGAAATATGTTTTGACTTTGGACAGATTGGACATTGGGCATTGAGGTTAACTTCAACGCGACGTTTTTTATTTGCAATCGCAATATTATCTTTTCATTTTCTAATTCTTGTCCGTCAGAATCTACATTTGTCTCTAAACTGGACTTTAGGTACAAACCCGTTACTCTTTTGATAAACTCCCACAGTATTTTCATTCTCCATGTTAACCGGCAACAAAAAATAATAAGCCGGGCGCGTGGAACGATGACAGCCAGCGAAGATGCGACGATGCTAAACGTCAACGATATGGCGTACCACTGAAGTCGAGTAGTAGATTATTAAGGATGTTTCCATATTATAAAAATAATAGGAAACTCGAAATTCAATACTTAAAAAATATTTCTCGAAAAATAGGCCATATACATATATCTAAAACGTGGCGGTATTGCGGCGTGAAATAGACTCTAAGTTTACTAGCATGGTCATCACCGTACCTCCTTAGCCGAGCTATCGTGTTTCAATCTTTAAAAAAATTGATTTTTTTGTTTTTCGAGGAGAAAGGACTGTTAATAACTAATGAAAAAATGTTAAGAAAAACGTCGTCCAAGACTAAACTACTATTACACTGAATCCTTATTCAATGTAATAGTAGTTTAGTCTTGGACGACGCTTTTTTTTATCTTTCTTCTTATTTTTTTCTTTTCTTTCTTTCTTAACGTTGTACTCGATTTAACGTAGTCCTATCGCCAGGCCTCAATCCATAGGATTTTCATAATTTTTTTTGGAGCTTCACTAAATATATTAATAATCGTCTCTGTAAAGTTTCAGGGTCGTTTATCGACCTAATTACAGAGAAAAGAAATATTAAAATTGCGTATTTTTGTGAAGGAATTCCGAGACAATATACAAAAACCCAATTTCCGGAGGCAACAAAAGTGTATATAATAGTGGGAATCCGTCAGATTCTTAAAAATAATCAGATTTACATATTTAACACTTGTAGTAATCCAGTGATCTCAGCAAAAATTACGCATATTGACCGAATTTTTATGTAATATCAAGTTTAATTTGAACTTCCGGTATTCGATTTATTACCACTTGCTACGAAAAAGGGACGTGACAGCAAGGCAACAGTTGACTGTAGTCCTAACCTCATCTCACTCATGCGAATTTCCACATATATTTCATTTTTAACCGACATATTTCGCCGACACAAATGTTCCACGATTTTTACCAGTCGTCGTCCGAATACAATGCTTTATATTTCCCGCACCTGACATTGTTTTGACAGATCGACGTTGAAAAGCATGGAGGTTAACCTCGACTGGTTGAGTAAAAAGAGATGGAGATAGAACCAATTTTGCCAAATATCAAACCTAGAAATAGTGCGGGATTCGTTGGAATAACTATTTTTTCATTTTTCTAATAAAATGCGAACTTTCATTAAACAGTTTACACATGGAAAATTCAATTACAAATGATTTTTTTGCATATGTTAAAAATATAAATTGTACAAGTCTCAAGTATGATCAGTGGTATGACTAGTGTGAAGCGATAGGATTACTTTAAAAAAGCATAATTTCGAGAAAAAGACATTTAAATTTTGACTAGGATTTCTGTCGTATCATAAATTTACCTTCAATCTGCGATTTGTACACCATACGTTGGTCCTCCCTCTTCAATTTGAGTTGCCTCAAGCGACGAACGTTTTGACATTTTCAAAGTAGCCTAACCCCTCGAGAAGGTATTGAAAAACAAGATAATAGAATGTTTTTAAAAAGCACTCGTGTTTATTCTTGTTTGTTTTTCCCAGCATTCGATCGATTGCGGCGGCGGGACTGCTATCTATCTGGTCGTGACGTCAACATACATAATCGTGATAAGAGGCAGACGAGCCTGTTTGTGGGGTTCGCTGTATTTGGATGACTTCGAGGAAGAGGACAAAGATCTGAAGTAGGTGTAAAATTTGCTAAAAAATTTCCTTTCGACGGAATCTCAAAACTTTTCGTCGCAATTGACCAAGAATTGTACTGATAACTAGGGGTGTGCGGGTAGCAGAATTGGTCGGGTCGGGTCGGGTAATTAGACTATGATTCGGATCGAGAACCTGAATTTTTCGGGTACTCGAACTTTATCGAGTACCCGAGTTTTTCGAGTATTCGTCTCACATCGGGTACTCGATAAGCCGTGTTGCCGGAACAAAATTTCAAATTTCGTTTCATAGTAGATAGCGCTACGAGAACGTACCAAAACGGACGAAATAGACTCCAGCTTTATGTTCTCTACCCTTCGCCGATAGGTTGGAGTTCATAAGAAATACAAATAATTGATTTAATCATTTTAGTATTTTTGTTATGTGTATATTTACAATTTTTTCCAGCAAACTTCTTTTAAGACACTCGCATTTTAGGAAATATCGAAATATTTGAATGTCGAAAAACTGAATAAAAGCAAGATTCTTCGTCGAATTTTCATTAATTCTGTCTAGTGCTAACTGGTAATTTCGGCGATTCATTCTTCTTAATTAAATTTTTCGTAATTTGTTGATTTTTCCCTAGAAAAAACTTGTTCTTCAAACGCTTATATCTCTGAAACTAATCAAGATATTTTCAATTTTAAAACGTCAAATGGAAGCCACATTCTTCGCGCTTCGAATAAACGCAGGGCGTTGAATATTGGTCTTTTTGGGTTTTTTCTCCATTTAAAACCCACGTTAAAAAATTAAAAACTTTAAGGCGTTTGCCGGAAGAGGAGATATTTATTGTAAATTTTTTCCTTTCGCACACTTTTTAGTGATGCCAAAGCGCAACTTTCCCGCGCTATTACGATACGATCCGCCAAAATTGACCGTTTTTCACTCCGCCCTAACAGACACACACACACCCACGCACGTACGTACACACACAGAATAGAAAAGTGAGACGAAAAAAGATTTTCACAGTATTATCATTTATTCGTTTATCGCCTTCTTCAAGTTTTCGTTTTCTCCCATTATTTGATCGATACATCTAGATAAAAAATAAATATAAATATAAATAATAGATACGGATCTCCGAGTCGTTTACGAATATTCGAAGTTTACGAATACCCGAAGTTTAAGGGGAGATATACACCTAGGAGCCGGAAAAAGGTCATTTTTGTGATTTTTTTCAAGGAAAACTACTTGAAATTTCGGATTGTGGTTTTAATTATCTAAAAGTATATACATTCAAAAATATGTTTAATTTTCGTTATTTAAAAATATCAAAAATATACAAGGATATTGTATGATCCTTGGAGCGTCGTAAAAAAATCTGCGTATACGGTACCCACTGGCGTTTCTTGAAAAATCATCTGAAAAAAAAAACCAAAAAGATCATTAAATTAGATACTATAATCTAGTACTTGTCATAGCCGATTTTGAAAATATCGATTTATGACAAAATGGCGGACGTTTGAACATAAATAGTGATTTTTGGGCCAAAAATTAGTTATTATTTTGCCTATAAAACAAAAACTAAGTAACGAAAAAAAAAATCCTATGACAAGTACTAGATAATGGTGATAGAATAACCACAAAAAACCTCAAGGCAATCGGTTCATTGGTTTTCGAGAAATTTCGGGTACCGTTTTGAAAAACGTGGTTTTGAGAAAACCGCGTTTGAAAATTTGGGAATGAATAAATCATGAAATTTGTCAACTTACGTGGAATCATCGATACCAGGCCCATAGTGTAGGTCTCCTAAGGTCGACGGAATATTCATAGCTACTAAATCCTCGACCTCGACCATCTGGTGTATATCTGCCCTTAAGAGTACTCGACGTTTACGAGTACCCAAAATTTGAGAGTACCCGATGATAGTGCCGGGTAATGCAAAAAACGTAACCCGTCAGGTACCCGAGTAAATCGAGTACCCGCACACCGCTACTGATAACCCACTACTTTTTCCAAAATTCTCGCTGTCCAACTTTACATCACCCAAATGATTTTCAATCGACGTCTAACATTTTTTTTCTCTTCGCTCTTCAGACGCGGAAAGCCTCTTTACCTGAGTCAGGACAGGTATCAAATGTTGGAGCAACAGTGGTTGGCTCATAGATTCGACCATACGAAAAAGACTTGGGTATGGCATCGCGATGCTCTGTGACCAATCACGTCAGTCCAGCGTAACGCGATTCGCCTATACGAGTACGCTCGAGATAACGAGGATAACAACGACGACGACCACGAGGAAGACCGCGGGGAAGCAGCCGACTTATTTAATTTGTCGACGGTCATTTAAAAGCGTGGTGCGTAAGAAAAAAAAACGAAGGCTAATACGAAGACGCGAATCAACGACGAGCTACCACGTCGGAATAAAAAACAAAAATTCGCCGTTGTCGCTCCGATAGTCGGAAGCATAGACGTTATTATTATATTTATTACGAATTCTAAACGATTAATTACCGCATAATGATAATAATAACAGTAATTTTTTCCTTGGTAGGGCCGAGAGGGTGAACGGGGGGGCGTACGAAGCGTTACGACAGATATCGAAAGTATTAATATTCGCTGAAGAACTTTGGGAGGGAGGGCTGAATTGTTTCGCAGTATAAATATTGAAATTCTTTCTTTTTCGATACACGCGCCGCTACGATTTGTTTAGCTTTTTTTTCACTTCAGGACGCGACGGGACGAACAAGAAAAACCTACGATACGAGACCGGTTAATTTGTTTCCCCCATTGACTAATTAATATATCGAGCCTGGCATTTTTCGCACGTAAGGCGACAAGACCTTTGACCGTCCCGGCCAAAATTTTACGGACGCGCTTGTATCTTGGATCTCGAGGCAAAAAGATTAACGAGGAGCAATCAGCCGAATAATCTGTGATTATTTTGCGAATAAACGGGGAGCAGCGGCGAAAACGTTCTCTTTTCGAGAGAAGAGAAGATCCTCGCGAGAGGAACTCCCTTGGCTTTTTTTTTAAACGATAATTTACGTGTGGATGCTCGTTTTTTTCTTGCATTTTTTTTTCCTGCAAAACTTCTCATTTTTATCACCCCTCACTGTGGTCGGTATTGCCTGTAAATATGTATCAATGTTTCGAAGGTTAAAAAAAACGAAGGGGAGGACGCCAATCGGGACTCCAGTCGGCGTTTCTGAAATATTTCGCCCGAGTGGGTATAGGGAAGGGTAAAACGCTCTCCAAAGGTTTCCGAGCAGAGCTTGAGGCGTATTTTTTCAACTCCAAGTCAGCGGCAAAGCGCAGTGGTCAAGCGCATCGCCGTGTTTTTTTTTTTTTAATTTCTCGCAATGTTTAACTATTTTCTGTAGAATTCAAATATATTGAAGCAGTTGAAAACTCGAACGAAGTATGCTTTACAATGAAGCATGTTTCGGAAAAATGTAACTGCTTTAGAAAATTTGCCTGGAGCGAAAAATACGTGTTTCAGATGTTTCTACGATGAATATCACGCTAAGATTGTAGAATTGTTTCTGATAACGAATAAAAAGCAGCGTACATAATTGCAAGAGTTTTCGGAATTTTTATTTTCATTAAAAACTTGATCTAATTGTATAAATTGACTGCTTGAATATATTTAAATTCTACAATAAATAGTTGAAAGTTGCGGAAAATTTAAAAAAAATTAATAAAAAAACACGGCGATGCGCTTGACCACTGCGCGACTTGGCAGTTGTTGAGAAATCATCCCTCAAGCTCTGCTCGGAAATCTCTGGAGAGCGTTTTCGTCTTTTCTATGACCCACTCACGCGAAATATTTTAGGAACGCTAAGTGTAGTGTCTTCTACCCACGCAGTGTGGGCGAAATCGGTGGGTCCCGGTTGGCGTTCTCCCCTTGTACGAAAAGGAAAGAAAAACGAAGAAAAAAATGCCACGCGCCGCGTATCGTTAGTGAGCCTCGTGTAACAATCTGTATATAGGTAGATTATCTACTACTTTTTTGTTTCCTTTTTTTTAATGCTATTGCGATCTAACGCGACTGTTCGAGGGACTGGAATTGCACAATTTGCAAAGGTGATTGAGAATAAGAAAGTATATTAAAAAAACGAAAGCGAACGTAAACGGTGGATAATTAACAATATTTATCATGCGTCGTGTCCAATTGATGAATAAAATGCGATTGTACAAGTATTCGTTCAAAATCCTTCGATATACGTCCCCCACTGATAGTTGAATAAAATCGCCCGCGATTGAGGCGGGATATACATTTGCAACGATAAAAAAATCGACTTCTTTTTTTCTTCTTTAAGGGATAGAAGTATAATATGAGAGATTCTCCGTCAATTCAGCCACTTTTTTTCGACCATCTCAGATCTGCCCCATAATTTATTATATCAAAGCACTACTAAAAGGCATTCTATGTGAATTTTTTCAGATTTTTTAATTCAACGTTTAGAAAATGCCGTTTTTTTCCATATGAATATAGCTCGGAAACTAGAAGTAACTGAAAAAAAAAAATGTCTGTACATAGAAGTTGTAGTTTTGTGTTAGCTTTCGAGCGGACGACTCGAAATAATTTTTACGTTCCGGTAACGCTGATTTTTTTACCAAAAAAGGGGGAAATTATTTTTTTAATTAAAAAACGGCCATTTTTTTGGCTGAAAAAATTACAGAGTCTTCCAGTATGTCTGACGATATAGCAAAAAAATCGCCAGAGAGGCACGGATCGAGGTTCTAGGGTAAAAAAAATGAAACCACACAAATTAATTTTTTTATACCGGAACCTCGCTCCGTGCCATTCTGGCGATTTTTTTGCGATATCGTCAGACATACTGGAAGACTGTAATTTTTTCAGCCAAAAAAATACGGCTGTTTTTTAATAAAAAAAAAAAATTCCCCCTTTTTTGGTAAAAAAATCAGCGTTACCGGAACGTAAAAATTATTTCAAATATTCCGCTCGAAAGCTAACACGAAACTACAAATTTTATGTATAGACATTTTTTTTCAGTTACTTCTAGTTTCCGAGATATATTCATTTGGAAAAAAACGGCATTTTCTAAAATGTAGAATCAAAAAATCTGAAAAAATTCACATAGAATGCCTTTTAGTAGTACTTTGGTATAATCAATTATGGGGCAGATCTGAGATGGTCGAAAAAAAGTGGCTGAATTGACGGAGAATCCCTCATATGTAGAATATTTTTCCAAAGTTTCAAAACGGAATTCAGAAAACTTCAAACGTCACAGCCCGTCAACGCTTTGCCTCGTCGCTCGGATTCGGAGCGAGCGTAAGCGTCAAACGCGTTTTTCGCAAAACTGCATTTTCGAAATTGGCGTGCAGGATTACTCAAAAACTATTCAGCCGACTGAGTTGAAATTTGGTAGGAATATTAATAATATTGTTGCCTTTTATTTGAGAAATGTTTTTGAAAAATTACAAAACATACTACTTTTTTAATGCAAATTTTACAGAAATTTTGCGTGAAATGTTGATTTTTTGTTGTAAATGCGTGCCATTCTCTGAAATTTGCATTTTCTTAATTTTAATTATTGTCAAATAGAAACTATATATCGACGCTGATTACGAAAAGTAGCAAGATTCAAAGTTCTTACGAAAACTAGCATCATTATTCTTTCGCTAAGGAAACTAGCACGTTTTCATATTCACCGCGAAAACTAGCTTGTTTGATTTTCACTGTAAAAACTAGTGTAAAAGGAGTAAATTTAAAGCTTTAAGGATCTCATCGCTCGTACAATCTAACCGAAAGAGTTTCGGTGAGCATTTAAAGTCCTTCGTGCTCAGGTAAAAATCTGGAAAAATAAACCATTAGTATTTTTTCAAAAATATGACAATTTTTTGCGTAATGACATTTTAATTTTATACTCGTTGCTTTTATTAACATTTTGATAATAATTAGCAATTAAAATCGATAGTAATTTTTATTAAAAAATAATATCGAAATTGTAAATATAATTAAATATTTATTGTGATTTTCTATTAAAAAAATAACGTTATTGAAAATATCATTCAACAAATTTACTGTAATCTTACAGATGGTTATCGTCGAATATGTTTGAAAAATCTTGCTGATGTTCGATTGGAATTAAACCTGTCAAGCATGGCCTGTAAATCTTTTTTTTTCTTGGTGCAAGAGGCAATTTTTTATCTGACGTCTTTTAATTGAAACATTCGAACATCATCCATGTTTTTGTTTATTAAAAAGATTTTCATCTCATCCTTGGTCAAAATCATATTTAACGTGGATTGTATCGACGTAAGGTTGAACGGATATTTCCCGAATACTTGCAATTTTAATTGAAGTCTAATTACAAATTTTGGAGAGGTCTAAAAAATCGTGAATTTCCGATTGCGGTCAAAGGAATTGGAGTAAAAAAATAGAGGCAAGGCGTAAAAAGGCATGGAAGAATAGTCGGAAACAATTCCAGTGTTACTGAAACATGTTAATTTTCGCGGTGAATATCGAAATCTGCTTCTTTTCGTGGTGAAAGCCGAAACGTGCTAGGTTTCGCGTTAAATATCGAAAGGTGCCAGTTTTCGTGGCGAAAACAGAAACTTGCTAGTTTTCGTATCGGAAGCCAAAACATGCTAGTTTTCGCGGTGATATCAAACGTGCTTGTTTTCGTAAGCAGCGTCGATATGTTCTAACCGAAAAAAAAAATTGAATTTTTTTGCAAATCAAAGTCTACGGGACCCGCAACAACCTTGCTGTAACACTCACAAGGAAAAGTTGCGAGGTCGATCTCTCCGATTTCGATGAAATTTGGCACGCTTGTAGAATGGGTAAAAATAGGTGACACGTCTTCTTTTATTTCTTCGGAACCCAATTTTTAAGGGTTGAAACGCACCCTCGAAAATTGGAGTGTTTGTCGTTTTTCGTCGATAGCGTTTTAACGGTACGAAATATGAAAAAATTTCAAATTGCAATTTTTATTTTTTCGTCTACTATACATTGGAGATGAGAACGATAACGTTATCGACAAAAAATGAAAAACCCCTATTTTCGGGAGTGCGTTTCACACCTTAATAATCGGGTTCTGCGGATATAAAAAAATCGTGTCGTCTATTTTTACCCTTTCTATAAGCATGCCACATTTCATCGAAATTGGAGAGATCGATTTCGCAACCTTTCCTTGTCAGGTCCGCCATTTACATGATAAATGAATTAAAATAAATTGTTTTGTATACACAAATATACTGTTCAAGTATGCCTACAGTTTGATAAATGAAGAATAATTGTTTCTTAGTTTAAAAAATCCCTCAAAATTGCTTCATTTTTTTCGTCTTAATGTATATCTCGCCTAAAACGATCAAACTTGTTACTTTGTCCAAGCCGGTTTGTCGAGATGGTTTGATTTTTAAAGCCATATCGTACAGGGAACGCCGTACCCCGGTTTGAGGGGGTAGGCTGATGTGAAAATTTCAAAACTCTCTTCCATCGCTTGAGGCAACTCGAATTGAAGAGGAAGGTCCAACATATGGTGCAGGAATCGCAGATTGAAGGTAAACTTTTGATTACTACGATAGAACTGTTAGTTAAGGGGTCTTCTCACTTTAGACGCTAAAAAGGCTATTTTCGTGAATTTTTTAATAGGTTTATATTATAGATATTGATATAAAAGTTGTTACACTTAATAAATACACTTTCGAAAAAAATTGAAAAAAAATTATTTGTCACTATTTATAGACGAAAATGGTAGTTAAGGGGCTATACCAGTGTGACACTTTAAAAAAATCGATTTTTTTTGCCTTTTTCGACAGTTTATACAAGAATATCCTCTAGAAATTTTAAAGCCGTATCCCTATAATTTTATCTTGCAAAAATCGATAGTTAAATCTTTAAACGCGTTTTTCTCGAAATGAGATTTTTCAAATTTCCTGCCATTATAACAAAGAGCAATTATCCGATTGACTTGAAATTTGAACTAAGTACTCTTTAATATATTTACTCTACAATGATGTAAGATATTTTTGATTGGATAAAAAATGACGATTTGGCATTGAAAAAAACGACCATTTCATAGGCAAGAAAATAGACTTTTTTCATAACAACGCCATTTTGTTAGATTCTGATATTTTTCGAAAATCCTACGTCATTGTACAGGAAATACCTTCCAGTTTAACGACATTTTTTCCTTTTTCGGTTTCAGCTACTCAATCGGCCGGAATCATGTCAGCAGTGGAGGAACTTTTTTTGGCGCCTCCGAAGGTGGCGCATAAGTCGCTTGGAACTCAATATTTTTCTATGAAAAATTTATGTAATATAGGTCTAATATAGCCAAATATATTCTTAATTTTCCAAAACATTTAATTGAGTACTCTTCTTCCAAAAAATTCCCGAAAATCACCCAAGCTTTCAGCATTCACACCGCTATAGCCCCTTAAAAAATGTCCTAAAGATATTGTAGGTCTGCGCTGTTGGTGAAATGTCGGAGATGGATCATCCGAAATAAAAAAATCAAACTGTTTTAGATTCAGTATGTTAATGGCTATAGCACATCATACGATTTTTTATATATGCAACAATGACAAAATGGCGGACATTTTTCGAAAAAATAAAACAAAAAAACACTTTTTTACCGTTTTTGGCAAAAAAAAAAGTAAATATCAAGTGTACCAACTTTTATATCAATATCTATAATATACACCTATCAAAAAATTATAAAAATAGCCTTTTTTAGCGTCTAACGTAAGAAGCCCCCTTAATCTTTAAACTTGTTTTTTTCGGATCTGTTTTTCAAAACGGTGTACACCATTTATCGACATCTAATGAACGGTTTGACTTGAAATTTGGTACACTTATTCACTGTGATAGTAGTTTAGTGTTGAACGACGTTTTTATTAACTTTTTTCTCGTTAGTTATCACCAATGTCATTTATCATCGAAAAATAGAGAGAAATTTTTTTTTTTTTTGTAGGTTCATTTTAATAATAGTTTAGCCTTGACCGACGGTTTTTTCTTAATTTTCTTTTCTCCTTAGTCATCGACAATGTAATTTTTCCTCGAAAAAAAAAACAAGCAAAAAAATATATTTTTAAAAATTATTGCAACATAACAGAAGCTCAGTGAAGTCTTAACCAATATTATCTACTTTCAGAAAAAAAAATGTTTTCGTTTCAGGTCCACCGGGTGGGCAAAATCAAGTAAACCGTTGAGGCCCTCACGTTCAAAGGTCCTTCACGAGATTCTTCATAACTTCGTTAATTATTAATATTTTTAACTGAAATTTGGTACATAACTTGATTAATAATTAATATTTTTAATTGAAATTTGGTACACAACTCGGTTAATAATTGATATTTTTAACTGAAATTTGGTACACAACTTTGTTACTGTTTACTGACTTCCGGGTCGTCACAACAAAATCGTCGTTTCAAGCCTTACCCCTTAAAACGTTGACATAAAACAATAAAATGTAGGGTAGACTTCCCAAAGGTACAAACTTTTGTTTTGATCGAATTTTTGCGCAAGGCTTCTCTCCCCAAAAATGAAAACTCAAAGAATTTTTGGCGACTCCTCCCTTCGCTGTCCCCAAAAGTCCAAACTGTTTTTTCTTCCTATGTACTTCTAATGAACACGCATAACTATGGCTGTTGAAAAATATTAATTTTCGTTCGCATTTATTGCTCCACCCAATATATAAGAATCGTTTTTTTATTCAACAAACGCAAGCTACAAAGTTAAAAAATGCACCAACTTCTATGTCTCGTGAATGCCATAAAAACTACAGTGATGGGTTTTTTAAGGGGTAAGGCCACTGTAGAAATTTGAAACAATCGTTTTTTTTAAAGATGCCTCAATATCTTGAAAAGGACATACTCAAAGGATTAAGGTGGGAAAAAGGTCTAAATACTTCTATTTCGAATTTTGGGGCAGCCCCTCAGTCCGATGCAATCCGTACCGAAAACCTCAAACGCGTTTTTCCCGAAACTACATTTTTCAAGTCGACCGGACTCATAACTCGAACAAATCTTGACCGACTGACTTGAAATTTCAACTGTATATTCACAATTACATTCTGCATAGAAGTACATAGGATTTTCTCGATATATTACATAGTTTGTTTTTTATAAACAATTTTCGGACGATGTTTTTTTTTGAGAATTTTGAACTTTTATCTAAAAAACGCGGTTTTTGCAAAAATCGATATATCAAAAAATCCTATGTACTTCTGTAGATATTCACATGTATAATCGAAAAAAAAGTTTCATGCACTGTAGATTAAAAACTGCAGGTGCCGTTGGTCCGGCCGCGCGCCTATAACAAAAAGGCTCCGTCGAAGAGAAGCTCTGCAGCCGCCATTTAGTTTTATATTAGCTTGAAAAAAATAGTTTACACAGTATATGATATGCACAATAATGGACCTTTTTCAGAATTTTGATTTATTCCATTGTCCCGCTAAAAAAAAATCCCAAAATATACTTATTCGTTTCCCCGCTAGTGGCCTTACCCCTTAATCCATTGTAATTATGATCGTAATTGATTTCCCTTTGGTTATCGTCGTTTTTATACAGAATCTTCGACGGGAAAAAACAACGCGGGCTGCTCCTTTTTTCCGTAAACCCGCGAAGAATAAATTAGAAGATAAAACGGAAACGTGAGCGTAGTGGAAAGTCGTGTGGAAAATGGATCACGGCTACGAATGCTCCTGAAAAATGACGAATCTCCCGTAAATTGTAGCGTTTTATTAATTATATGCTTTTTTTGTTCTTTTTATTGCGTTTTTTTGTTGTATGTTTGTTTCGTTTACGTTGTTTTTTTTTTTTATCAAGTCCGTTACAAGTTTTAGCCACAATCAGACTTAAATCGAAAAGTAGAGTAAACACATTCGTCGTATCGTACTAGGAGCCTTCGCTTAGATCGATAAACTATTTTACATTTGTGGGCTGACGAGGAAGGGGTGGTTGCGGTTGTTTTTTGTTCTTTATTTTTTCGTTTTATTCTTCACTCGTCAGGCGAATCGAACGCGACTCTCGCAGCAATGTTTTCATGATGACGGAGGCAAAAAGAGTGTATCACGAGTTAATCGTGTTTATAAGAACAAACATTTTTGAAGGACGTGGGAAGAGGGGACACGGGCAATCTACACGCTATATAAGGCATGTTATTTTTTTTTTCATCAAAGAATCATCGAAAGGAGAAGGGGAAAGAAAATGTTTATATCTAGTCTACTTAGCTAGCCCATTCGACAAGTTTTTGTTGCTCTTTCTTTCTTTTTCTCTTGACAAAGGAATGTAAGACGGCTAGATTAATTTTTATACGAGATTTTGTTCTATTACGAACGTACATATGCGCAATTATAGCCTTGTCCATTTCTTGTTGTTTTTTTCTCTTTTGTCGTTTTCTTTTCTTTTCTTTTTTTTATTCGCCAATCTTCTCATGACTTCTCGTTCCATTCTTGTATCATACGTTAATCACTTTCACTTTGAAAAATATTGGAAAATAAAAGAAAAAAAAAACCAAATTACGAGCCTCTCTTTGTACTCCTTGAAGAGCTTCAAAAGGTGCCACCTGTCTGTTCTTGATATACCTCGATTACGTCGTCGTTCTCCATCTCCAACTGGAAGCAAACATTTTTCGTCATTCTTCCTTTCGGGGCTAGTAACAGCCTACCGGATCATACGCTTTTCATCTTTTCATTCGCGACGAGCGGTTCGAGTTTGTCGGAAGGACTTCAAGGCGGGATATACGTTTACAACGATGAAAAAAATCTACTTTTTTTTCTTTCTTTAAGGCAGTCGTCTGGTCTAGAAATTTGACAAAGTCGATTTTTTTTCTTCATTTTATTACTCCTTAGACCTCTCTTAATACGCTCGAGAAAACTGTTTATTGATATTTAAAAAATTAGCAGAGTAATAGAAATTATAAGCAAGCCGCGCGCTCAGGTAGCGCGGTCGGGAAGCAGCTGCGCGCTCCCGGTATCAAAACTTTGAACACGTTTATCTTAGAAGTATGTTTTTCAAATCGGCGCCCACGATATCTCGATAACTAATTGACCGATCGAGCTCAAATTTTGCACGTACCTTCGGTAGCCTCTTTCTGAGGACTGGTAGCAGAATTGAGTCGAACAATAATTTTGCCCACATTTTATAACTCGTCGAATACCCGAAAATGTATGAAATATCGTTAATCAAAGTTTAACAGGCCGCCATTTTGTAAAAAAAATTGTTTGAGCACTAATTCTGCTACCAGCGCTCAGAATACTCATACAGATTGAGAATATATATATATTTTTTTTCAGATGCATACAACATCACCCAGAGTAGGCGCCGATTGAGGCCGTTTTCGGCGGACCATGTTGTAAAAAAATAAAAAACTACATGAAAATATTTAAAATAATTTTTTTTTTAATGTAGATACATTCTCAAAGGAACAATACATATGTAAAATTTCGTCAAGACAACTTCAACGGTTTAAAAGTTATTCCAACCCAAAAATGACGTAAAAAATCTCGCTATAGACAAGACTACTGCCTTAAACGATAGAACTATATATGTAGAATATTTTCCCAAAGTTTCAAAGCGAAATTCGAAAAACCTCAAACGTTACAACCCGGATGTAACGTAAAACTTCAAATGTTACACACGATACAACCCGTGCCTCACCGCTCGGATTCGGAGTGGGCGTGAACCTCAAACGCGTTTTTTTTTTCAAAACTGCATTATCGAAATTGGCGTGCAGGATTGCTAAAAAACTATTAAGCCGATTGAGTTGACACTTGGTAGAAATATTGATAATATTGGTACCTTCAACTTGACAAATTGTTTTTGAAAAATTGGAAAAAAAAACTTTTTTAATCCATATTTTACAGAAATGTTGCGTGAAATGTTGATTTTTTTGGTAAATGCGTGCCATTTTCTCAAATTTGCATTTTCTTCATTTTGATTCCCATCACATAGAAACTATACATGTTCTAACTGAAAAAATGTTCGAACTTTTTTGCAAATCAAAGTCTACGAGAAGCTAGACTGCACGCCGATTCGCAACTCCTGCGGCGACCTTGCGGTAACACTCTGCCACAGCGCCGCCATTTTGATAATGAATTAAGGGGCTATACCAATGTAACACTCTAAAAAAAATCCATTTTTTTCGCCTTTTTCGACAGTTCATACTTTCAAGAATATCCTGTAGAAATTTCAAGGCCGTATGTCTAATCATTTTATCTTGCAAAAATCGATAATTAAATCTTTAAACGCGTTTTTCTCAAAATGAGGTTTTTCAAATTTGCTGACATTGTAACTCAAAGACCAATTATCCGACTGACTTGAAATTTGAACTGAGTACTCTTGAATATATTTATTCTACAATGACGTAGGATATTTTGATTGGATGAAAACGGACGATTTTGCGTTGAAAAAAACGACCATTTTATAGGCAAGAAAACATACTTTTTTCATAACTACGCTATTTTGTTAGATTTTGATATTATTCGAAAATCCTACGTCATTGTACAGGAAATACCTTCCTCCAGTTTAAGAGGCCAGTCCACTTTGGAAATTTCAAAAAATCGAAAGCAAGCAAGACTTGAAGAAATCGACGATGACGAGTAATCAGAAGGGATTTTGTACGGTGCAAGAATTGCCGATTGAGTTTAGGTAAGAGTTTTTCATAGTATAAACTTCAAACGCGTTTTTCTCGAAACAACGTTTTCAAAATCTAGCTCCATCGTATCTCTAAAACTAATAAAACCGATTCTCTTGAAATTTGAACCACATATTGTAAACATGATTCGCAACATGATGACCCTCGATGGTTTTAGAATTTTTATTTTTACTCTTTCTTTGCGAAAAACTGCGAAAAACGCGTTTTTTTACTTTTTTCGTTTTTCATCTGCCATTTTTTTATTTTTTGATAAAACTTTATATCCGAGGGTCATTCTGTAGCTGGTGTTATACTGAATCTAATGGACTTTGATTTTATTGTTTCAGATAAGCCGTTGCCGAGTTGTGATGGAGCTACCTAGCCCACCTATTTTTGAGGCGTTACGTTAAACTATCGTTTTTGTACTTAAAAATGAATAAAAATGAATAATTTTTTTTTAAATGTATTTCAAGACTTCATTTATCAAGCCCAACAACTTTTATATTCATATCTTTTATAAAATCCTCAAAAAAAATCGCGAAAATAGTCTTTTTCGTGGCTCCAAAGTGGACTGGCCCCTTAACGACATTTTTTCCTTTTTCGGTTTCAGCTACTCAATCGGCCGGAACCATGTAAGCAGTGGAGGAACTTTTTTTTGGCGCCTCCGATTGCAGCGCATAAGTCGCTTGGATCTGAATATTTTCTATGAAAAAAATTCGTAATATAGGTCAAATATAGCCAAATATATTCTTAATTTTCCGGAACATGTAATTGAGTGCTTTTATTTCAAAAAATCCCCGAAAATCACCCAAATTTTCAGCGTTCACACTGATATAGCCCCTTAATTTAAAAAAATCGTTTATTACACTTAAATATACTATTAAAGTATACCTAAAGTTTTATAATTGTAGAATAATTATTGCTCAGTTTAAAAAATCCCTCAATACTGCTTATTTTTTCCAGTCTAAATGTATATCCCGCCTTGATGGAAAAGAGATTTTTGGTTTCCAGCTCGATCCACCGAAAGAAGTGACGATCCTTACGGTTTTACTCGTAGATTCGAGCCAAGCTTGGTTTCCAAGTTATTTAAAATTAACTAATAAAGTTAATTTTCGAGTATTCCTTTCGGGGTATAAAAAATTCTAGAATGATTCTCTTTATCGTATTATAATCGCGATGAAAATATCGACTTGGTCACCGCGATTTGAAGTTTCCAAATGAAACAAAGTTTTTTTGCTCTTTCCTATGGTAAGTGCGTACTTCTTTATCGTCTATGTTGCATGTAATGACAAAAGGAAAATAGTGTCCAACGTTTATCGTTCAGAGGGAGGCAATTGAACGAAAAAAACAAATTGTCATGAAGTAATAGTTTTGCCATGGAAGAAACTTTGCAGAAATCATCTTAAGGCGAAGTAGAAGATCTACCACGTGACATATGAGTGTGAGAGAGATAGCTGAAGTTTTCGAAGAGATTTCTCCGAGATGAATAATATTTGTGAATGAATAATATAGAATGAATAATATAGAATAATAAGAATTATAAGAAAATTGGGTTGGAAAATTGTGAGGTTATGTTGACCCTGTACATGCCCTTAAGGGATCATCAGTGTGGAATATTCAAAAAATCGATTTTTTTTGTATTATCCGATAGTATGAACGGTTATAAACATGGAATTGGCATTGCCGATTGATCGTAAGTAGACAATTTATGTGAAAATTCCGCACTCGAAGCTTTAAACGCGTTTTTCTCAAAATTTCGTTTTTCAAAATAGTGTACACTCTCAAAGGAAGAATTTTCAAGCGATCCGTCTCAAATTGTGACACAACATTCGGTGCAGCATTCTTCATCTTGCCATGGAAGCTTTTTTGTAAACAAAAAAACTCGAAAAGAGGCTAAACGATACTTTTTGTTTTCAAACTGCCGCCATTTTGTCAATTTTGATTTTTAAAAAACCTCCATGGCAAGATAGCTTTCATACTGATTAATAATCTTTTTAGAAATTTTGTTTCAAATATAAAAAAAAATAAACGCGTAAAAAATATATTTTCTGTTTTTTACGAGTGCTTTGTGGCATAAAAAAATGGCGCAAATTAGCAATTTTTCACCCATTTACTGTGATGATCCCTTAATTTTTTTGCATCTTAGGAGCACCGCCATCGCACCAACATCACAATGCAATACTCAATAATGGCCGTTATTTAAAAAAAACAACGGAAATATCTGCATTCTCACCTGCTTTGGCGTTTCATCGTCATTGATTCTTTTGCCGTCAAAGAGAAACCTGAGCGACGTCATGGGAACTCCCTGCGAGCGACAAGCGAAAAGAGAAAATATTATTGCAACTGCGGCGAAGCTTTACGCCGATGAAAAATATACGAATATGATTTACGGACCACTCTGTCGCTGTAGGATTTTTTGAGTTTGCCCATTTGAGTCGTCATCTTTACCCTAAAGTGAATTTCGTTACTGTCCTGAAAAGCGTGAAGAAAAACGATAAAATAACGATAATGAGAAACAAGCGTCGTCGAGATGACCCATACATGCGTCGCGTAAATGTGAATCGAGAAAAAATCGCCGATTCGCGAGAATCTCAACGGTGAAACGAACGAGCGAGAGAGATTGAGCGTGAGAAAAAAAAACGCATGAAAAACTTACGTTTCCAACGACTTTGAGCTTAATGTACTCGGAATTCGCGTCCCCTGGGCCGGCTTCGGGTTTCTGTTCCTACGACATACGAAGGTTATATAGCGGCATCGCTTTTCACCGAGAAACACGCTTCCGCGCCTCATTGAAATTTGCCTTACCGCCGAGCAGCGAATTACGAATAATCGTTGAAACGAAATTTACCTGATTATCGGACATGATGTATCAATTGATTATAATTATTCACGACCACGCGCCAGAACGGCAAACCAAACACAAGCAATATGGCGCCACGCTTTTGTCAGTCTCACAGCCTTCTCTATTCTAAAAATACGATTCCCTCTATAACGTCTTTCTTTTTTCACTCGCCCCTCCCGCTCCGCGCCGTCGTCGCAAAACCCAAGTGTGTGTTTGGGCACGCACGACGCTGTGGATTCGCGCGAGAGGACCGCCACTTCCGGTATTGAGAACGACGGGTGGCGACATCTTCCGGTGTGGCGACTCTTCCGGGCGTACGACTTCGACCGGTGCGAACTGAAATTGGCCATTCGATTCACCGACGACGCCGGTTAAAAGCAAATGTGTCGCAGTGAATTTACGAACGTAAATTCATCGATGCTAGAAGGAGTATGTTTATAACCGATAGATATTCACTTATCTCAGTGGCTATCCAAGTTTAACACCCCACGATTGAATGGAAAAATCAAAGCTGTGAAAAGATTTCACAAGAACTACATGTTCCGGTTTTTCTTGCAAATTCAGTTGCTGATTTGGCTCCCATTCGTTTCTCAACATTTCAATATCGCATTTCAAGGCTATTTTCATGAAATATGTTCACTATAACTCAAGATTCGAAAGAATCCTTCGTATATTGCTAAACGAAGAATGTAACGTGCATTTTGCTCTTTTCGTGCAGTTTTTTTTCCGGTAAATTTAGTTGCTGATTTGACTCGCACTCTTTCTAACGAGATTCACAAAAATATAGGTCGCATGATGGTCGCTGCTAAATGCTTTAGATCGAATTTAAAACAGCTTTTTTCCCTTGGTAGAAAGTCGTTACGAGAAAAGTACAGTAGTTATTTACCGTAACGACAATGACATTCAAATTAATAATGGCCGGGAACACTAGCGCGGGAAATCTGGACAATTTTATAAAAACGGTATCCTAACCTCAAAAAGTGGTAATATTGCTCGAGGGTAGCCAACAGGCCATATATACATGTGTGTGGGCACATTAATAGTTAATCAATATGAATATTTGCATGGAGTTGGAAACTGCTTTCCAGATGAATTCTTAAAGATCTTTCCTGCGAACATTTTCAACCTTCCTGTTCTATCGCGTTGAATTGTAATGCGCGTGCTCGTGTGTGAAGCCCAAAATGCGTGTTTGAGGAAAACGTATTTATTTAAATTAATATTAAAGTTGTACACCGTAATTTGTAAGAAATATATATTCAAATGACAATTTGTATAACATATATATATATAAGTCGAAAGCGACGAATTAAAATGCCCGGTATTCGTACGAACGCGATACAAATTTCAAGGACACATGCACGTGTGTACGTGCGTATATGAATATAGGCACCCAAAAGCACATGAAACAAATGCGAATTAGTTTTTATTTCTATCCCACAAAATGATGTTCCATCGTATAATTATCGCTGCATTAGTCGTCGCTATTCCTCGATCATCTTGTTTGGGTAAAGCGCATTAGTCGCGGAAGAAAAAATTGTCCAATCAGTGACGTTGCGCGACGAGTTGCAGAAATTACTTACGAATGTGTCGCCAATTTTGCAGAACCTTCGGACCTCGTTGTTGTCGTTCTCAGTCAACAGGAGTGTTATTACGCGAATCTTGCTAATTCCCTAAAAAATGGAGTTATCAAGGAAGCTGAAAAACTGGACAAGGTTACCGAGAATTTCAATATTATCGTGATTAAAAGAATCAATATTCGTTTGTCAAGGATTTTTATAGAAAATTAGAATCAAAGTATAAAAGTACATACATTATTTTTATTTTTTTTAATAATAAAGATGTTTCACTTGCGTATAAAAATGTAATATTTCACTGTTGAAGAATATGAATATTGATCGGATTTGTGGAAAAACAATACGCCGCAGGTATCGCCGGAAGTTGTCCTGACCCATGAATTATCCATCAATGGATCCTGGACAATTTTCCCACTGCTCAGCTGGCTCAACGTCAACTTTTCCACGTCAAAATGGTTTTTCTTCTGCCTGGAAAGTACCGGAGTCAGCCTTGCCAACCTGGTGCAAGTCTTGTCAGCGCTGGACGATCGAGAAGTACTCAAACGAGATTGCGAAAAATGCGATTGCAGAGAATTCCGAATGTCCTAAGTGGACATTCTAACTTTGCTTACACACGTTTGCTTTCCTTCTGGCTAGGAAATGTGGGTCGGTCATGCGATACACGATCATGCACCCACCATAATTCATCACTTCGCGGACCACTCTGAAAGGTTTATGTTTCCCAATACCGCGTCGGGCTTCGCGATGACGAATCCATTGCTCGTGAGGTAGCGGCTCAAGGATATGAAACTGATGGTTTTTCAAACAATTGTTAAGGGGTCAGGCCACAGTAACGGGTACAAAATCATGCGCGAATTCAACAATTTATTTTCGTATGAAAAAGTGATTCACTCATCAAATTAAGGGGAGATATACATCTAGGAGCCGGAAAAAAAGGTCATTTTTGTAAATTTTTTCAAGGAAAACTATTTGAAATTTCGGATTGGGGTTTTAATTATCTAAAAGTATATACATTCAAAAATATGTTTAATTTTCTTTATTTAAAAATATCACTAATATACAAGGATATTGTATGATCCTTGGAGCGTCGTAAAAAAATCTGCGTATGCGGTATCCACTGGCGTTTCTTCAAAAATCATCTGAAAAAAAAACCAAAAAGATTATTAAATTAGATACTATAATCTAGTACTTGTCATAGCCGATTTTGAAAATATCGATTTATGACAAAATGGCGGACGTTTGAACATAAATAGTGATTTTTGGGCCAAGAATTAGTTATTATTTTGCGTATAAAACAAAAACTAAGTAACGGAAAAAAAAATCCTATGACAAGTACTAGATAATGGTGTATAGAATAACGACAAAAAACCTCAAGGCAATCGGTTCTTTGGTTTTCGAGAAATTTTGAGTACCCATTTGAAAAACGTGGTTTTGAGAAAAACGCGTCTGAAAATTTGGGCATGAATAAATCATGAAATTTGTCAACTTACATGGAATCATCGATACCAGGCCCATAGTGTAGGTCTTCTACGGTCGACGGAATGTTCATAGCTTCTAAATCCTCTACCTCGACCATCTAGGTGTATATCTCCCGTTAATTACACATCCATTTAGTATGAATATCAAGCTGTTAGAAAATATATATTTTTTTTATGTACAAAATGGCCGACTACTAATATTTTCTTTTGTTATCTTTTTTTAGGCGCTCTGCGGCGTGACATTTAGCATCTACAATTTTTTACCTAGAACAAAAAACAAAAATTCTCGTCAATCTAAATTAGAATACCTAGAGATTTACGTACGGAAATTAAAAAATATTGTTTTATTCAAAAGTTGTAGGTATTTGAATCGAGTTGTAGGTATTTCAATGAATTCTCAATAAAAAATTTCGTATGAAACTGCTCCTAAAATGAAAAGTTTTCGATAAATCAGAAATTCCGTACGTACTTCTCTGCGAAATGCAATTAGGAATATAACTTTTATATTTGACGTAAATCGAGTGAAAATTGTTGAAGTTATTTGTCACGCCAATTGGAAAAAAAGCTGTTTCGAGAAAAACGCGTTTAAAGTTTTAGGTTCTCTATGGCCGTGCCAGAGGTGGGCTTACGTTATAAGCTCAAAGTCGGTGATAAAAAGATGTCTTGCTATAAATCGACTAGTAACTTATTCTTACACTGAAAAAAAAATTCGTTCATCCATCCAAACTTCAGTTGGTTTAACAAAATTGTATCTTTAAGGAGGTACGGTGATTGGAGCGAGTTCAAGATAAAAGACCGATTTTTTTTATAGCATTGTCGAGACCTTCGTCCATGCGTATGCGGAGTTTCCACGAGATTTACCGTACACTTTCCGAGTTATTAATTGTTAAAGTTGGTGAATTAGTCACACGTAGACGACAAAATGTGCCTGTCCTCTCATATATCGATTTTTTTGTGCTACTTGGAGCCAAGAAACACGTAAAAAAACTGATGGTTGCGTTCGTTGAATCTTTGTGATCGATAAGGCACCTTGAATTGGAAAGCTCACCGCAGAAATAAGCAATAAATTTAGAAATAAAGTCGCAAAAACCGAAGTTTTCGGAGAGCAAGACTTCTCGTGACGTAACAGCAGCCATCTTGCTCGATGTGTGGCAACGCCGGATACTCGCGCAAATTTGATTCGTCTATCGGATATTTTCAACGCGAATTAAAAATATGATTGTGCGAAGCCGTACATTTTTTAATGGATTATAAAGGGGCTTTCGTCGATATTTACTTGAAGTTCTTTTACGTACAGCAAAGACATCTCAATTTTTCTGGCGACGTGTACCTATATAACGCATCTATATATAAATTCAGCATGGGAGAACCGTCATATAAAATAAACGTTCCTTTTTATACCTGCAAATATTGTGAAAATTGGGGAAGGGAAAAATAACATAACAATCGATGAAATATGTTTTGACTTTGGATAGATTGGACATTGGACATTGATGTTAACTTCAACGCGACGTTTTTTATTTGCAATCGCAATATTATCTTTTCATTTTCTAATTCTTGTCCGTCAGAATCTACATTTGTCTCTAAACTGGACTTCTAGTACAATCCCGTTACTCTTTTGATAAACTCCCACAGTATTTTCATTCTCCATGTTAACCGGCAACAAAAAATAATAAGCCGGGCGCGTGGAACCGATGACAGCCAGCGAAAATGCGACGATGCTAAACGTCAACGATATGGCGTACTACTGAAGTCGAGTAGTAGATTATTAAGGTTGTTTCCATATTATAAAAATAATAGGAAACTCGAAATTCAATACTTAAAAAATATTTCTCGAAAAATAGGCCATATACATATATCTAAAACGTGGCGGTATTGCGTCGTGAAATAGACTCTAAGTTTACTAGCATGGTCATCACCGTACCTCCTTAAATACGTTCAACTTGATTTTTGATTGGCATAACAAAATAGTATAGTTGGGCAGTAACCAAAGATACATTTAAACTATCTGCTTATTTAGCATGTCTGAACAACTGTTAAAACAACAAAATTTCGAGACAACAAGATGCATTTTGTACATTCAACGATTCTTTTTTCTCAGTGTATGATGATAAAGCACCGTTTTAGCGAAAAAAATCGATTTTTTGAAAATTCTACTGTGGCCTCACCCCTTAAAATGGGCTGCGTCGATTAACGAAACTCAATGTCCCGTAGGACGAGCGAAAGATTCGCGTCGGTGGGTGGGCCTGGTCAGGACTTTTCCATCGACGCCGCCTACGAATTTGCCAACTTTGTGTTCGACGGAGGCAAGGGAGTTGGCCTCACTCACGTTTCGGAATTCTGCCTGTCCGCCAGCTGGGATTGCTCCTCTTATCCAAGACTCTTTAATCCCTGCGTGAGTACGATCAGTGTTCGAAATATCAATAATGAAAATGGAAATAAACGTCGTGAGAATCAATGATCGAGCTGCAGCTCTGTAATTAGCAAAGAAACGAAACAAAGGGCAAGAGTACGATATCCGGGGCGCCAAGATTTGACGGTGAATTTAGGATTATCGAGTCAAAATAAACAAAATATGAAGAGTGGTAAAAGCTGACATTTCGCTTATTTTGCGTTCAAGTTTGAATTTTTCGATCGTTAGCGAAAATTACGATTTTTTCGAATTTCGAAAATTTCAAGGAACATCAGGCAAGGTAACTTGGAAATTTATAGTTTGAACAGTGTCGCAGAAACCAAAAATGTATTTCAAATACCACTACCATGTTTTCCTCGCTTATAAGTACGACTAGACAGAGAGCAAAGTAGTACTTTTAATCGCTAGGAGTCCGAAGAGGGATTAAAAGTGTACAGTTCATGCTTCCTCGAACTTGTGAGGCTCTAAGTTTATGTAAAATATATCGTTTAGTAATTTGGTGTAGTAATTATATGGAACAATTCTCATTGTTATAAACAATCAGAGAATATGAATAAATAAAGCATTATAATCTCGGAATTTATGTTGAAAATCATATAAATACTACGTTTAGTGGTATTTGTATGATACCACTAAACAAACCCAAACAAAGAAATACTTTTTGAAGCTCGCCCGGTCAATTTCCATTATTTGCGATAAAATAAAGATATTTTACTCATGAGCCAACTACAATCGTTAAATTCTGGCATATTCTCAATTACCGCTAAAAGCGCTCATAATTCTTTAAGGAGGTTGGAGCGATTCAGTTGAGACAAATGACGGGTTATTCATTTTTTTTTCAATGAACCTCGAAAAATCGCATACGAGGTACAGATTTATTCTGTATATGCTAATTTTTTTAAATATATACTTAAAGGGCAAAATTGTGCATTTTAATATTTTTATTACGTCAAGTAGAAAAACTTTTGTGTTAATACCAACTTGAAAAAGTGTAACATTATCGATGATTAGTATGAAAAAACTACGACAACGAATGTTTTGTACAATTCACAATGAAATTTTGAGTAATTTATAATTATGCCTATTCATATTTACGTCACGAGATTATTGGCCCATGGTTTACGATGGGCAAGATGAGGATTTTTTTTTCTACATGTTTACAAAGGTTTGGTTTGGTTTGTGTTAATCCGGTGTTATAAATGGTTTATCTTGGTGCTAACCAACAACAAAAAATTATATAACCTTTAGTGTGAAAGTCTTGCCCATCTAACCGCACGTTAAATTACATACATTAAACTATTTTTTATCTCTGGTGATTGGTGGTGAAAAAAGTTTAAAAAATTCGTAACGACTCAGTATAGTCTAAACAATAACATGTATTTTTTATTAAATTTAACTTTGGATTATGGCTAACGCTCCAACCTCCTTAAGGAAGCCAAAACGGCAAATTTGTTATTCTTGAAATTCTCATTATTTAGGTTCAAATATCAAGAATCATAACTTGGCGCCCTGGATATCGTACTATTCCCAAACAAAGACATATATATATATATATATATATATATATCTTAAGGCGGGAAACCAGTTTAGATTAATAAAAAATACGATGTTTTTTATTATTCCATAAATTGTTAGTAAAACTAATCGCTGATCAACTGGTAAGCAGTATAAATAATGCATTACTGCCTTGACTTTTTTGTTGTCGGTAATTTTTTTTACAAACCCGTTTTTTTCTAAACGGCATTTTTAAAATTTGTGTACACTAGCTCGGAAACTTTATAACCTATATCTTTATAAAGTGATAGCTTCTTTATACAATAACGCTCTATACGAATCGAAATTTGGGGTAATATTGTTTAGAGTCGATTTTCTATAGCAAAAAGGGTTATGAAATAATGGCTAAAATTATACCCTTTTGTTTAAACACTTCCCAAAAAATACGATTTTCAATTTTTTTGTTAGAATTAGGTTCATATAGAAGGATAACATGTTCTTAAAGTAATCTGCGAACTGTATTGATATCCGATGAAAACTGTGGCGTCCAGAGGGAACACAAACAGCAAAGTCTGATGGCGACCTTCGATGGGCGGTAGATTATATGTTCCATTCAGAGGAAATGCTTCGAAAAAATTTAAATGTTTGTTTGAAAACGTATAAAACATTTCCAAAGTATAATATAAATCCCATTTATTCATTTCTTGTAGAAAAAAAAGAAAAACACTTGAAAAACGTTCTCCTAAACTGGTTCCCCCCCTTAAGGCGGGAGCCTGAATTAAAAGGTCCAAAAAGGCGTTTTTTCGGGAATTTTTTTGTAAGGGAAAAGCACCCAGAAGAGCCCAGTAAACATTGAGGTATGTTTTCATGTATATTTGAAATGTATAAAAAAAAATTCAACATGAAACAATAAATGACTGCAGATTTATCAGTCTATTCCATGTGCGTCTGGCCACTGCAGTCCCCAATCGACGGGAAAGATGCAGCTTGTGATTCTTGACGGAAACAAAAAAGCCAATAAAATTTTCAATTCTATATATTTTTCTTCTGCGTGAATTAAGGCCTTATATACGCGATTTCGCCGATTTTCGAAGGTACTTTTCTGGACGCGGTTTAAAAAAATGACGCATAGTTTGACAACATTTCTTTTACAGATGATTTATGCACATGGTTTTTACATATACTTATGTAAAAAAAATCAGAAATATTAACAAATGGCGGAGATTTAACATAATAAAGCAATGTATTTTTTTGCGCGTGCGTTGATGGTGAAAGTTCTCGGCATCGATGTGAGTGTCTGAAAAAAAAATGAACATATTCATAATTGCATAATGAATGTATCTTCAGGGTGAAGCTACAATATTATTTTTAAAAAATCATCATAATAAAAATTCGAAACTTAAAATTTTTTGCTCGATTTTCTGTCGGTACTTTATTTTTTATATTTTTTATGTCATTGAAATTTTTGTTTCTGTGCTTCACATGACATATGATGATACTAAGAATATGTTGTAAAAATTTCAAAGCGATCTGAACCTTCGTTCAAGAGTTAGAACTTTCACAAGGTTCAAAAAAGTGAATCGTGGATAAACGGCTTTGAAGTTGGCGGACGGGCGCGCCGCGCGGTGTTTATTTTAAATGCAATCTTACGTTATTTTTTGGAATTTTTCAATTCTGTGAAGCTTTTCAGCAACCGTTCAGAACCGTTCAGGCTAATGGAATCAAACATAGTAAACAAAATGAAAATTTTCGCGTATATAAGGCCTTAAGAAAAAGCTGAAAAAATCGTGAAATAAAAACTTTTCTGAGGTTTGAAAAAAGAATGTGTTTTAAAAAAACACTTTAACATGCTATAAAAATGATTGTCAATGACTTTTTTAATTCACTTAGAAGAGACTTTTATACTAAAGAAAATAAACTTTGGTTTGATTCAATAGGTCGTTTAGTTTTTTTGCTATCACGCCCGCCAATTTGGAAAAACCGTGCAAATGAAAACTGGCGAAAACGCGCTTCAAAGTTTTCAATAGGAGGACATATCAATATCAAATATCAATCGCTTCTCTGCTTTTGGCCTTGTATCTTCGGAAATATTTACAATTGGCTTCTGTAACTTTGTAAATATATTCTTCGATAGTTTATCTATCGGCTTAAGCAATGAAAAAAGACGTTTTTTCGGAGCTTCCAATGCAGGCTCCGGCCTCAAGGAGGTCGATGAATATTCAGGTTCATCACAAATTATCGCATTTCAGAGTGAACCGGTATCGCGAGATAAAATTTTCGTCGCGGTAAAAACAAGTCGGCAGTATCACAAGGATAGAGTACCGATCATTATGAAAACGTGGATGAAACACGTTCTTCACTATGGATTGTTCAGCAACGAATCTGGTATAGTACTCGTTTCTCTCTGGCTCAAATCCGTATAATGAATGTTATTGGAGAAACGTATAAAAAAACCAACGTAATAACAATAATAATGTAATCGAATATATTATAGCCAACAGTATTCGAAACGCAATTGTCGTGTAGCTTTGGTGACCTTCCATGTTGAGGAGTTAGGCTACTGTGACGACCCGGAAGTCAGGGTTACTTAAAAAAGTTAATTATGAAGGTATAAGTAACATGTTCGGAAAATCGTCTAGACATTTCTTTATATGTAAATCAACAAAGATGGGTGCCGAATAAAAAAAAATTAATTATTAAACAAGTTTTAAATCCGAAACAAAAAAAAACCAGTTTTTTCGTAGAATAAATAATATTGACACAGACTTGACCGAATTTTTTTCCGTTATCGTGTTTCAATCATCTGAACGAGAATTAAAATGTATTTTCGATAGTTCGAGGAAAAATGACATTATTGTTAATAACTATTGAAAAAGAAACGTTAAGAAGAACTTCGGCCAAGGCTGAACTACTAATACACTAAATAAGTGTACCAAATTTCAAGTCAATCCGTTCATTAGATGTCGAAAAATCGTGTACACCGTTTTGAAAAACATAGTTTCGAGAAAAACGCGTTTAAGGCGTTACCCCCACTTGTAGCGCAAAAAAGGCCTTTTTCATGAATTTTTTAAAAGAAAACTACAAAACTTTTTTAATCGATCAATATACCATCTTAAAGAACACATCTTGAAGAACTTTCAGCAATTTTTTTATTGAAAAATATTACATTGTTTAGTGGCAAATGGCCGTCACTGAAATAATGTTTTTATATACACGGTTTGCGGTGACCAACATTGCGGCGAAGTGGATCATCTGAAAAAAAAATGCGGATGGATTTAGTCAAATATAAGTATAAACTAGTCTTTAATCGAAGGATTTTAAAAAATATTCATTTTTCACAAAATGGCGGACAGTCAAAGTTGATGGTTCGATTTGAACGAAAAAAAACGGCCGTTTTTTGGCTATAAAACGGCCATTTTTTTCGAAAAAAAAATCGAACGATTAAAGACTATATTTTTATGTATTAAATAAGCCTGCAAAATTTCAAGAAGATCGGTTCATTAGTGTTCGAGTAATCTTGGTCACCGACTTCAGAAATGCCATTTTGAGAAAAACGCGTTTAAAGTTTCAATTTCAGTTTACACGAAGAAAATATTTTTTTTGTAAACTTACATAGAGTCATCTATTCCGGCCCCATACAGAAGTATGGGCCCGGATACTTATACTTCAAAAAAATGCAATAAAAAAAAATCGATTTTTTCAAAATCGCAAGTGGGGGTAACCCCTTAAAGTTTGACTAGCAGTTCTATCGTTGCAATCATATGTTGATCTATAATTTGCGATTTTTGCACCATATGTTGGACCTTCCTCTTCAATTTGAGTTGCCTCAAGCGACTGTCCATTTTTTTACATTTTTACAGTAGCCTTACCCCTTAAGCAGCATTGGCCCAGGCCAATAATAGGTGATTAGCCGCGTCCAGACCGGCCTCGCCGCCTCGCGAGGCGGCCTCGCTACGTATGCCTCGGGCGCGGCAGCCTCGGGCTCGCGGTAAATCGTCATGAGGCTTCGTCGTGCGGTAGTTGCGATCCATAAGTTATCCGGGGCATGTCAGAACCCTCAGAAGCCCAAATGGTACCACACGCACGAGTTTTACAAGGAACAACATTTAAAGGAAGGTTCTGCCTTGTTGGGCCAAAAAATGTTCGATTTTTCAACAATTTTTTATGCGAAAAGTATTAAATATAGAATGTTGATATTTGGTATGTTTTGATGTGATATTTGGTATGATTGTGTAACTTATACACAATATTGTACAAAGTAAAAATATGTTTGATTTTTTTGCTTCAAATCACCTGTCCGGGACTTAGGACTTCCGCAAGCGGAGAATGTCATCGCCCGCGCACCGACATACGTGGCTCCTCCCACTCCCACCACCATGTTTTGTCAAACTTTAAAAAATATTTTGATGTTCAATAAAGACCGCTTAGTCAACATACCAAATATCAACATTCTATATTTAATACTTGTCGCATAAAAAATTGGTGAAAAATCGAACATTTTTTGGCCCAACGAGGCAGAACCTTCCCTTAAGTGTCCGCCACATAGTCCGAGGCGGTGCCGCGCGAAGCTGCCTCGGTTCTTGCCTCGTTCAGTCTGGACACGGCTGATGAGTGACCGCTTAGCTAGACGCTGGCTTGCGAATCGACTACCGAACGGCACAGGGTTCTCACCGTTTCCCTCTGCCCTCGTGCAAATACGATACAGAAGTCATTAGGAAAGTGTGGCTATTACCAATCCTCTGGGGTCGGTCTCGAAAGAATTAGAAATAGTGCATTGCCCATTTTGGGGTAAAAGGAGCAGGGATGAGGTCGTAACAATACGCCAGAAGATTCGAAACATTATTTTTTTATAAACACATATGTTACACTATAATTAACCATAATCTAATAACAATAACATTAAAACGCATGGATAGCGGCGATGATCACAAAAACATTAATAATAGAAACAGCAACACGCATAATGATAACGTCGTTTTTTGAAAAGGCTTTCCATTAAAGTTTTCTTAAAGAACACGAGTAATCAATTAAAACTATTTCTAAATCATAGACGAAAGTCTTCCCAACATCCACATAACGCCGCACACGGTTCAAGGCCACTGCGCGAAGACACACACTATTCTACAGGCAGCCCATGAAATTCTTGAAGAAAAAAAAATGGACTGGTTAATTATAGTAGACGACGATACGATTCTCAGGTAATTATAACGAGATGTGCGATCGAGGTGGCAAAATTTGCCTCCAAAATTCAAATCTCTGAAGAGTATACCAGTTTTGTTGCTTATAGTCGATAATGCGGATCACGGTCTTATATACAGGTCTTGAAACGAAGGCGAATTTCAGTTGTGAGGACTAGTACCTTTATTGAGCAAGTTATTCGTTCGCCTCAACGCCACTGCGCGTCGCTGCTGTAGATCGGTACGGTGAAACTCGATGCGTGACATAACCTCAGTATTACAGCCAAAAATATTTACATGTTTGCTCGTAGTTTTCTCCAACACGTTTAACGAGTTTTTTTCATGCATTTCAGAGTAATAATTCTTCTATAATAATTATTTTGAAGATTCTTAATGCTCAATTGCATTGGAAATGAGGTTTTTTTCAATTTCAATTACGCCCGTTCCGCTCAGTGATTTACGTCCATCGGAAATAAATTCAGGATAAAAAAACGCCGATTAGGGAATTTAACCCAAAATACTATTAGTATAAGCGGCGAACGAATCCACTTGGCCAAATCACCTTTGTGACAGCGATTAACGAAATGTCATTCATTTTCATCAGAATCACTTAAATTTTGCAAGTGTTCAGTTTACATTTTAACATAAATCCGATGAAGCGTTAATTACTTAGTTATCTTTGATCGTGTAGAACATGTACTTGTACTTTCTTCGTCCGTAAATTAAATATTGTTTACGAAACACGGAATAAATACGAGTAATGGGGTTAGGGTTTACAGCGCAAGCGTTACATGTGGTAAAAAAAAGAGACAGAACGCTACTCCACTGTCTTGTGCTCTGTCTTTGTTGCACAGTGTACCGATCTATCGTCACGCACCTCGCGGCCGTAGATCGCAGCGCAAAAATCACGTTAAGCGAACACACCCCCACCACCGTTGTTGCAAGATCTGTAAGACCGTGGTGCGGATGTGTACTCTAGAAGGGATCTGTATACTGGACTAGCTTTCCGCCCGCGGCTTCGCTCGCGTAGACTTGTGTTTAATGCTCGTTAAGAGGCTATACCAGTGTGAACGCTGAAAATTTGGGTGATTTTCGGGAATTTTTTGGAAGAAAAGTGCTCAATTAAATGTTTCGGAAAATGAAGAATATATTTGGCTATAATTGACCTTTATTACATAATTTTTTTATAGAAAAATATTAAGATCCAAGCGACTTATGCGCTGCCTTCGGAGGTGCCAAAAATAAAGTTCCTCCACTGCTGACATGATTCCGGCCGATTGAGTAGCTGAAACCGAAAAAGGGAAAAATGTCGTTAAACTGGAAGGTATTTCCTGTACAATGACGTAGGATTTTCGAAAAATATGAAAATCTAACAAAATGACGTAGTTATGAAAAAAAGTCTGTTTTCTTGCCTATAAAGTCGTCGTTTTTTTCAATGCCAAATCGTCAATTTTCATCCATTCAAAAATATCCTACGTCATTGTAGAGTAAATATCAGGTTGATGAAAAAGTTTTGTCGCAAAAATTTTTAAAATGTCTTTTTACGTATTGACGCAATATGACAACGAGCTATGTCGAGAATATTCTAGAATGTTTTCTACTCTTGCGCGTGACAGGGTATAAAAGGGCGAGCGCGCGTTCTAGTGGACAGAAATGGCTTCGATCTCGCAGGAGCAACTTCGAGCGATCATTTTTTACGAGTGGCGGCGCGGCACGAACGCAAGCACAACTGCTAAAAATATACAGGATGCATTCAGCGAGAACGTAGTTTCTCATCGAACAGTCCAGCGTTGGTTCAATCGTTTTAAATCTGGAGACACAAGCCTTGAAGATAAGGAACGTTCCGGACGACCGTCGACCATCGATGATGAAGCATTACTCCGCTGCATCAAAGAAAAACTAGATGCAAGTACGCACGAGCTAGCAAGAGAACTTGGCTGCACCTAACCGTCAATAGTCAATCACTTACACAACTTGGGATACAGGAAGGTTCTAGCTCAATGGATATCACACCGTCTCACCGACGACAATAAGAACTGTCGCGTGACCATCTGCCAGTCTCTCCTGCTTCGACACCATCGCAAGGAGTTTTAGAAGATCTTGTGACGGGAGATGAAAGCTGGGTCTTGTATGATAACAGAACGCGTTTAGCCTACTGGCTTCCTATCGGAGAAAAACCGCCACACCAACCGAAATCTGATCGTCACTCACAAAAGGTTTGTTGTGCTGTTTCTGGGACGCAAAGGGAATGCTGTTTCACAATTTTCTTCCTGTAGGTAAGACGATCTCCTCTACACGATACATCGAAAATCTCCAGGAATTGGCAAAAGCTATAAGAAAAAAACGGCCAACACGCGCGACTGTGCACCTTCTCCACGACAACGCGAGACCCCATATCGCAAAGGAAACCCACAAAACAATCACTGAGCTTCACTGGAATACCGTTCCTCATCCACCATACTCTCCCGACATCACGCCATCTGACTACCATTTGTTCAGACATTTGAAAGTATATTTGAGAAACAAAACTTTCGAAAACGTCGACGATCTCAGAAGGGATATTTCAAATTTCTTTGAGTTCCAGCCGCCGCAGTTTTGGGCAAAGGGAATAAATGAGTTGCCAACTAGATGGTCGAGTGTCATAGAAACCGATGGCGAATATATTGTTGATTAGAAATGTTTTGTATAAGATATATAAATAAATAAATTATATTAAAATTATTGCGACAAAACTTTTTTATCAACCTGATATATTGAAGAGTACTCAGTTCAAATTACAAGTCAGTCGGATAATTGCTCTTTGAGTAACAATGTCAGCAATTTTGAAAAATCTCATTTCATGTTCTTGAAAGTATAAACTGTCGAAAAAGGCTAAAAAAGTCGATTTTTTAAAAGTGTCACACTGGTATAGCTCCTTAATGAAATGTGCTCCTGAAATGTTTCATTAACGAACACGTAGAATTGTGTTGAAGGGCATTAGTATTAAGTTTCAAGTAAATCTGAACAGACATTTCTTTTACCATACAAACTTTGCTACCCTTTCCCTCTCTAGGATTAAATTTCCAAAAACGCCAAAATTTCATTAATTCTGTCTCGGAGCAGTAATACAAAGTTTCCAGTAAATTTGACCCGATTTTTTAAATTTTCCATACAAACTTTGTCACCCCCTTTTGTTTAGGGGTTGAATTTCGAAAAACGCTAAAATACGTGTTTTATCAATTGTGTTAAAGAGCTTTAAAACTAAGTTTCAAGTGAAACCGACCAGATTTTTTTCTATTTCTATACCACCTTTGTCTCCCCTCAAGAGTTGAATTTTGAAAAATCCCTTTTTAGTGGGTGCTTACGTTACAAAAGCAACTTACTGTCCAAATTTCGTGTAATTAGCCTCAGCGGTTTTGGCTAGGCGTTGACGAATCAGTCAGGACATGTTCTTTTATATGTATAGATTACTCCTGCATCATGTTCGATCTGAATTAGAATATTATTTCTTTCAGCATGGCGCGCTTGACGCGCCTGCTCACTTGTTACAATCCATCGGATTTGATCGGTCTGGGCGAGCGTTACGGGTTTCGCGTGCGCAACAGTACGAGCATCGGCTACGATTATTTGACTGGTGGCGCTGGTATCGTAGTCTCGAAGGCGCTCGTAAAAAAAATCATCGAGACGAGAGCATGCGATTGTCCGTCGCCGACCGCCCCCGATGACATGTATCTATTCGGATATTGTCTCCGTGTCATCGGCGTGCAACCGGTCCATTCGCCAGCTTTTCATCAAGTGACCATTTTTTTCGAACGCTTTAAAATCCATCGTAAACTAATGCTATTTGTTTATTTTAAAAATTATATTTCATCGGGCATGTTCTGTTTTCTCGCAGGCTCGACCTTTGGACTACTCGATTGTATATTTGGCATCTCATGAGTGCGTGTCTTTCCACAAATTCTGGATGATCGATCCTTACAAAGTGTACAACAGCTGGTTTGCCAAAGACGACGACGCTCTGAGTCCTTCCAAAAATATCCTCCACACGGAATTGTAGTTGGAACCTCTTTTTCTTTGTGGAGCTTTCTCAAAAGAAAGTCACATCACTCCATGTCAAGGTGCACTTTCGCTCGATGTATATGTCCGTTTTGATACACAAAAAAACTATTTTCTTATTAAACTTATTTTGATTGAAACTACGATGCACATTATTAAAAAAATAGTAAGTTTCTCGCGTGCAACGATAACTGCATCGAGATGGCCGACTACGCTGCGGTTGATCCTCTTCTCCGGGGCCGTACGCAAATTACGTAACGCAATTGGGGGGGGGGGGTTCGGCCAGGCGTTACGGTCTACGTACGTTGGGGGAGGGGGGTCAAGGTCTGTGTTACGTCACGATTTTAAAACTGCCAGAAATAGCAAAATTTCTGCATGTTCGAGTTTTTAATCTAAACCGCGCGTGCAATTTTACCGTGGACAGCTCACAGGTTTCTATACGCAATGTCAGTTAAGGAGGAAAGTCACTGTGCAAGAACTTGCACAGTAGCTTTCCCACATCCCCCAAACAAAATTTGAAGGAAATTAAAAAAAAACATAATTCCTGAAAGTATATGCATTGAAAAATATGTTGGCAACATTTTTATTCGTTTCGAATTTTTTTTTCGTCGTCAAATCAAGGCATATATCGCGGTTAATTTTCAAGATTTTGTCATAAAAATTGGTATAAAACTAGATGAATATATACTTCATAAAATGAGCATAAACTCGATCCTTTCATAATTAGTTATGTCTGTGAAAAAAATCGCAATTATTGACGACAAAGCACCCGTTACGTAACGGAATAGGGGGGGGGGAGGGTTCTGGCCAAGCGTTACGGTCCCGTGACGTAGGCGGGGGGGGGGGGTAAAAATGGGAAATTTTGCGTTACGTAATATGTGTACGCCCCCTTCCCTAGTGACGGCGGAGTTTTGAAAAACGGCCTCATTCACTATTAGAGGCACAGCTTTTTGGACGTAGTGCCCAGACCTGTGTACACGACCGTCGGTTAATGTAACTTGCAAGCACGATCTTACAGGTCTGGAAGCTTGTAGGGTTAGGAGTAACTCGGATAACGAGACAAAGTAATAGTTCTCACTTCTGCCACCTGAAGCGCTGCTACCATGGGGTGAGCCAATCAAAAGCGGATCCAAATAGCTGTGCAATGGTGCAGATTTTTCAGAATAAAGAATAGGGTAAGGCGCCTAATTATTCGCACTTTAAGCCCAATTATTGGCATTTTAAGGGCCCAATTATTGGCCCTTTAAGAACCATTTTGTGGGTAGGAAAGTGTCGAGAAGTGGTCGGGTGCTAAAATAAAGTCACTTCACCCTATTTTCAAAAGCAATATGATTGGAAAATGATTCGGGCCTTTTTATTGTTGAACCTACAATGAGAATGACAATCATTTGTCATTTAAAAAAATCTGCAAGCTTGTTCATTAAGGCGAAGTAGAAGATCTACCACGTGACATATGAGTGCGACAGAGATAGTTGAAATTTTCAAACAGAGATTTCTCAGAGATGAATAATATTTAGGGCAAAAGGAAATCATCAAGCTCTGCGTCAGGGAATTCGCCAGAGCCTAATGCTTTGTTTTTCCTGAAAAATGTAACCATCTATGAGAAAATTGGGTTGGAAAATTTGTGAGGTTATATGGACCTTGTACATTCCCTTAATGGCATCTGTAAACGTCAAGCTATAGCAGTAAAATAGAAGAAATATATTCCAGACAGTACAATATAATATATTCTAGTGCAAATGTGTTGCGGCGTCTTTAGCACTGAAATGCGCGGAATTGCGACTTCCCATTTTCGACGCAATTCTCCGTTCTGTGGAACTTTAAACATCAAACACTTGCCACTATCGTTTTTTAAACTTTTCTCACCGTTCGGAATCTCTGTCTGGTATCTGAATCGAAGACCGTTTACGTTCTTCCGACATTACAACAGAACACGAAAGCACAATTCAGAGATTTTTAGGTTATTCATTGTGTATGTCTACATCTACAAGGCCCCTACGTGACGGCGCTCCTAGCGCATAGATAAGGCACTAACGAGGACACTCCCCACCACAAAAAAACGCCGGAGTTTCCAGCAAGAAGACTAGAGGTAAGGAGTAGGAACGCAGTGTTGACGAAACGTCCATGGAAATCCACAAGAAGACTAGAGCAAGGAGTACGAACGCTTACGGCGATCACGATCCAAAAGCGTCCACGGAAATCCAGTTATTAGTGGTTGGTGGTTTCACCGCGTGCGTCGCTGCTCATCACCGAACCGAAATGAACTGAGCGACAAGAACGCAGCCGACGCCATCCGCCATCGATGATTCCCGCTTGTCATCCATGTTGGAATAAAGCGTGTACGGACCGTGCGGACTAACGAATTTCGCGATTAATAACAAATAATTGTGTCTCGGTGTAAAATATATTTATCGTGATCTGCGGCGAAAACTATCGAAGGAGTGTCATGTATTTTCTGATGTTTATAAATAAATTTTGTTTGTTACTGCTTCCGCAACGAAAAGAAAACATATCGACTGAATTTCGGTATTTCGTTATTATTTTTTATCTGTGCAGCGTATAGTATCATAATATGGGAATATGATGTGTGATAATTTGTGAAACTTTTGTCTGGATTAAAAAATTCTTATGAATTTTCTTGTGTCTGTAAATAAATTCTGTTACTGCTTCCACAACGAAGAAAAATATTGTCTTAATTTTTTTATTTCGTTATTATTCTCTATCTGTACAGCGTATCATCAGTGTGAATATGATGTGATTCCAAATTCGTATCAATTTTCTTGTGTCTATAAATGCATTTTGTTAGTTACTGGTTCCGCAATGAAAAAAAATATATTGTCTTAATTTCTGTACTTCGTGATTATTCTCTATCTGTACAGCGTATCATCAGTGGGAACATGATGTGTGATAATTTGCAAAACCTCAGTCGTGATTGAAAATTCTTATCAATTTTTCTTATGTCTATAAATGCATTTTATTATTTACTGCTTCCACAACAAAAAAACCATATTGACTTAATTTCTGTATTTCGTTATTATTATTTATCTGTACGGCGTATATAATATGTGAATATGATGTGTGATCATTTGTAAAAGCTTTATCTGGATTCAAAATTCTCATGAATTTTCTTGTATCTAGAAATAAATTTTGTTTGTTACTGCTTCCGCAACGAAAAAAAACATATTGACTTAATTTCTGTATTTAGTTGTTATTCTTTGTCTGTACAGCGTATCATAATGTGTGATAATTTGTAGAGGTTTTGTCTAGATTCAAAATTATTATGAATTGTGTCAGAGTCATAAACTATTATCATATCATGGGAGGATCCTTTCTAGTGCGATCTAGCGGAAAAAATCGAATCTGCGAGATCGATTTATCTGTACAGTGTATCATACCATGTGAATGTGATGTGTGATAATTTGTAAAAGTTTTGTCTTGATTCAAAATTCTTATGAATTTTCTTGTGTTCATAAATGAATTTTGTTTGTTAGTGCTTCCGCAATGAAAACAAAAATATATTGACTTCATTTCTGTATTGCGTTATTATTATTTATCTGTACAGCGTATTATAATGTGTGAATATGGTATGCGATCATTTGTGAAAGTTTTGTCTGGATTCAAAATTCTCATGAATTTTCGTGTATCTAGAAATAAATTTTGTTTGTTACTACTTCTGCAACGGAAAAAAAACATATTGACTTAATTTGTGTATTTCGTTATTATTCTTTATCTGTATAGTGTATAATAATGAGTGATAATTTATAGAAGTTTTGTCTAGATTCAAAATTTTTATGAATTTTCTTATGTCTATAAATGAATTTTGTTTGTTACTGCTTCCTCTGCGAAAAAAAACATTGACTTAATTTCTGTATTTCATTATTATTCTTTATCTGTACCACATATCATGATGTCTGGTCATTTGTAAAAGTTTTGTCTGGATTCAAAATTCTCATGAATTTTCTTGGGTCTATAAATAAATTTTGTTTGTTACTGCTTCTGCAATGAAAAGAAACATATTGACTAAATTTCCGCATTTCGTTATTAATCTCCAAAACAATTTATATTATCTATATAAGACTTCTATATAGAAATTTCCTGCACCAACTGGTTTCACAATTAATTTGATCAAATTACCGTTTCATATGAAGAAGCAAAGGGTGCTTTTTGCATATCGTACGGCCCTGTTTTTACAATTAATTTGATCAAATTATCGCTGCATATGAAGTAGCAAAGGGTGCTTTCTGCATATTGTACGGCACTGGTTCGTTCCTGATTTCAATTCGGTTCGGTGGAGAGAAGCGCCACCCTTCTCATCTGGATTTCCATGGACGTTTCTTCAACACTGCGTTTGTACTCCTTACCTCTAGTCTTCTTGGAAATCCAGATGAGAAGGGTGGCGCTGCTCTCCACCGAACCGAATTGAAATCAGGAACGAACCAGTGCCGTACAATATGCAGAAAGCACCCCTTGCTACTTCATATGATAATTTGATCAAATTAATTTAAAAACAGTGCCGTACGATATGCAAGAAGCACCCTTTTCTTCTTCATATGGAACGGTAATTGGATCAAATTAATTGTGAAACCAGTTGGTGCAGGAAATTTCTTTATATTAGATAGATAAAAGTCTTATATAGATAATATAGATTGTTTTGGAGAATAATAACGAAATGTGAAAATTCAGTCAATATGTTTCTTTTCATTGCAGAAGCAGCAATAAACAAAATTTATTTACAGACCCAAGAAAATTCATGAGAATTTTGAATGCAGACAAAATTTTACAAATGAACAGACAACATGATACGTGGTATAGATAAAGAATAATAATGAAATAAAGAAATTAAGTCAATGTTTTCTTTTTCGCTGAGGAAGCAGTAACAAACAAAATTCATTTATAGACATAAGAAAATTCATAGGAATTTTGAATCTAGACAAAACTTCTAAAATTATCACTCATTATGATATCATATTCACACATTATAATATGCTGTACAGATAAATAATAATAACGCAATACAGAAATGAAGTCAATATATTTTTGTTTTCGTTGCGGAAGCACTAACAAAATTCATTTATAAACACAAGAAAATTCATAAGAATTTTGAATCAAGACAAAACTTTTACAAATTATCACACATCACATTCACATGTTATGATACAATGTAAAGATAAAACGATCTCACAGATTTGATTTTTTCCGCTAGATCACGCTAGAAAGGATCCTCCCATGACATGATAATAGTTTATGACTCTGACAAAATTCATAATAATTTTGAATCTAGACAAAACCTCTACAAATTATCACACATTATGATACACTGTACAGACAAAGAATAACAACTAAATACAGAAATTAAGTCAATATGTTTTTTTTTCGTTGCGGAAGCAGTAACAAACAAAATTTATTTCTAGATACAAGAAAATTCATGAGAATTTTGGATTCAGATAAAGCTTTTACAAATGATCACACATCATATTCACATATTATATACGTTGTACAGATAAATAATAAAAACGAAATACAGAAATTAAGTCAATATGGTTTTTTTGTTATGGAAGCAGTAACTAACAAAATGCATTCATAGACACAAGAAAAATTATAAGAATTTTCAATCACGACTGAGGTTTTGCAAATTATCACACATCATATTCCCACCGATGATACGCTGTACAGATAGAGAATAATAACGAAGTACAGAAATTAAGACAATATATTTTTTTTTCATTGCGTCACCAGTAACTAAGAAAATACATTTATAGATACAAGAAAATTGATACGAATTTTGAATCACATTATATTCACACTGATGATACGCTGTACAGATTGAGAATAATAACGAAATAAAGAAATTAAGACAATATTTTTTCTTCGTTGTGGATGCAGTAACAGAATTTACTTATAAACACAAGAACATTCATAAGAATTTTTTAATCTAGATAAAAGTTTTACAAATTATCACAAATTATATTCCCATATTATGATACTATACGTTGCACAGATAAAAAATAATAACGAAATACCGAAATTCAGTCGATATGTTTTCTTATCGTTGCGGAAGCAGTAACAAACAAAATTTATTTATAAACATCAGACAATACATAACACTCCTTCGATAGTTTTCGCCGCAGATCACGATAAATATATTTTACACCGAGACACAATTATTTTTTATTAAACGCGAAATTCGTTAGTCCGCACGGTCCGCACACGCTTTATTCCAACATGGATGACAAGCAGGAATCATCGTTGGCGGATGGCGTCGGTTGCGTTCTTGTCGCTCAGTTCATTTCGGTTCGGTGATGAGCAGCGACGCACGCGGTGAAACCACCAACCACTAATAACTGGATTTCCGTGGACGCTTTTGGATCGTGATCGCCGTAAGCGTTCGGACTCCTTAGCTCTAGTCTTCTTGGTTTCCAGCCTGCATGTAAGTCCGTGGGTCGAAGTAACTCGCAAGTTCCACGATCGACCGCGCCACTCGCCAATTCCCGACCCTCGATTACGAAACTTGCAGACGACACGCCGCGTACGAATCGAAACAAAAGTCCGATTGTCAAGCTCGGCTGCGTGTAGCGAACAAAACAATAATGGTCCGTTACATGATGTACATGTCTTACATCGGGAGCCGCTACAGGTACACATGATTATTATAGAGAGGGCTACGATTTAATTCGTATAAAAATAGCCGAGAAACGTTCGGCCCGAGAACGAATCATCGTTTTTAGGTTAGTTCCCGCTTCTTTCTCATCCATTCTATCGATGTAGTAAACAAAAATTGGATAAATATTTCCGAAGAAATTAAATGGTAGAGGCAATTGTGTTTCAAAATTTTCGCCGACTGAAAGGATAGAGAGTATTATTATTTCGTTTTAAATTTTGTCTTTGTTGCTGCAAGCTTAGCAGTTGCTTCCACGCAGAAGGAGCTTTGTTTTTTTTGTTCTGTTCTCACTGCTTTATATTTCCATTCACAGAGGTGCCCAAAAACAGATAGGTTGCGAAAAACTGCTAGACCCAGATTCGATTCAGGGTGCAATAGAGGCCAGTTTATTGACTCTGATACCACACAGTATCTGTAGGCCGGCGTTGCAGCTTTCGAGCAGGTAAGCCTCAAAGATAATTGCAAAGTTGTTACCGCTTTGTTACTTTTACTTTTTATTGTTACTTTGTTTATTGTTTACTTTTACTTGTATTGTTTATTGTTATTGTTAATAAACAATAGTAACAATAGTAATAACAACAATAATAGTAACAACAGCAATAGTAAAAACAACAATAGTAACAATAGTAATAACAATATATTATTGTTAATAATCAATAGTTATTGTTTATTGCTATTGTTTATTGTTATTGTTTATTGTTTGAGTTTATTGTTATTGTTACTTTGACTTTTTATAGTTTATTGCTACTTTTACCGCAAATGACAATAATTACAATTTACTCTTCAGCTATATTAAGGCGTTACCCCCACTTGTAGCGCAAAAAAAAGGCCTCTTTCATAAATTTTTTTAAACAAAACTACAAAACTTTTTCAATCAATCAATATACCATCTTAAAGAACACATCTTGAAGAACTTTCAGTAATTTTTTTATTGAAAAATATTACATTGTTTAGTGGCAAATGGCCGTCAATGAAATAATGTTTTTATATACACGGTTTGCGGTGACCAACATTGCGGCGAAGTGGATCATCTGAAAAAAAAATGCGGATGGATTTAGTCATATATAAGTATAAACTAGTCTTTAATCGAAGGATTTTAAAAAATATTCATTTTTCACAAAATGGCGGACAGTCAAAGTTAATGGTTCGATTTTAACGAAAAAAAACGGCCGTTTTTTGGCTATAAAACGGTCATTTTTTTTTTTTTCGAAAAAAAAATCGAACGATTATAGACTACATTTTTATGTATTAAATAAGCCTGCAAAATTTCAAGAAGATCGGTTCATTAGTGTTCGAGTAATCTTGGTTACCGACTTCAGAAATGCCATTTTGAGAAAAACGCGTTTAAAGTTTCAATGTCAGTTTACACGAAGAAAATATTTTATTTTGTAAAGTTACATAGAGTCATCTATTCCGGGCCCATACAGAAGTATAGGCCGGGATACTTATACTTCGAAAAAATGCAATAAACAAAAATCGATTTTTTCAAAATCGCAAGTGGGGGTAACCCCTTAATTATTTTTCCCTCGTGAGGTTGCGAATTGCCGTTGGCATATTGGTGTACGGCTTCAGTAGGCTTTGTGCACTGTGCCTCCACTAATGTTGGTATCGCGTCTCGAATTATTCGTTATCGATTACAAAATTATATGAAATAAAATAGACAGCAGCCTAACGGTAATGTGTGGATTTCAGAACCGACTCGGGCGTTCACGCTCTGTGCTCTACGGCCCATGTCGATTTGGTGAACGAGTACGATACTATTTACGACACCGAGACGGTACTCAGATACATAAACCGTTTCTTGACTCGAGGTGGCCATGAAATCAGGTACTACAGTGAAATCCCGATTAACCGGGGTCAGCTGTGGAGCGGATTAACCGTGTCTCACAAGCGCCTTGCACGTGCGACCAGACACGGTTGCTCGTGTCAAGCGCGAAACTAACAACGGTCGAAATCAACTGGCTTTTTTGAGAAACAAGAGTAAAATACGACACAATACAGCGTAGATGATTATCATTGAATAGAAGTCGTGTGTACACTACAATGTAATTGAGGGATGATTGAGGGGTAGCAGCACTGTGGAATTTTCAAAAAATTGATTTTTTTTCATTAGCTGAAGGCAGGATATATATTTAAACGGGAAAGAATTAAGCAATTTTGAGGATTTTTTTAGACTGAGAAATAATTATTCTACAATCATTAAACTTTAGGTATACTTTAATAGTATATTTGAGAATACGAAACAATTTTTTTAAATCATTTATCTGCTGTCTAGCTTCCCGTGGACTTTGATTTGAAAAAGAATTCAAACATTTGTTCAGTTAAACCATGTATAGTTTTTATTTGACGGCAATTAAGATGAAGAAAATGCAAATTTCAGAGAATGGCACACATTTACCAAAAAAAATCAACATTTCACGCAACATTTCTGTAAAGTTGGGATAAAAAAGTCGTCTTTTTTTCGAATTTTTGAAAAACAATTCTCGTCAAGTACAAGGCAGTAATATTATCAATATTTCTACCACGTTTCAACTCAATCGGCTTAATTTTTTAGTACCCCTGCACGCCATTTTCGATTATGCAGTTTTGAGAAAAACGCGTTTGAAGTTTACACCCACTCCGAATCCAAGCGGTGAAGCACAGCTTTGACGGGCTGTAACGTTTGAAATTCGCTTTGAAACTGTGGGGAAATATTCTACATATATAGTTCTATCGTTTGAAGAAAGAAAAACAAAGAAATCGATTATTTGAGCGTATGTGTATAGAATCGAAAGATAGCCTAAACAAAATCGATAGGAAAAAATCACATTACATTGGTAAACTGTCATTAGATTTTCGATTTGGTGCCGCGTTTTCGCGTAATTTCGAGACAGTTAAAAGTCGTCTGCTAAAAAACCATTTTACTGTATAAAGAGTCGCGGCGTGTCGTCCGTTCGTCACTGGCGTCGAGTTCGGTGGCGTTGTCAGTGGCGGCGATTAAAATTTTTTTGTATTGGCGTCGAGACGCTGCCGTGTCTCTTGATCCCGCCTTAAAAGATTTTTTCTCGGAACACAATTTTTCAAAACGGCACGCAGCACAACTTCAACCATTAACATTCTATTCACTCCAAATTTTGAGCACATCTATAAAATAACATTCCGTAGAGAAATACGTACGGGATTTTTCATGAGTTAATTATAACATTATTTGTTAACAAATGATTGTCCATTTTTTCTGTCGAAAATGGATTTTTTACTTTACATTCTTGCCAATTACACAAAAATTAATATTTTCAAAATCCCCTGCGTATTTCTTTAGCTATACTCATGTAAATTAATAGAATTTCATTTTTTTCCACATTCAAAGTTGTGTCAGTTATAATGCGAGCCGCAGAGCGTCTCGAATTCAACATGCCTCGCGAGAATGGCTTCAGCGTCACCATTTTGGACAATTCTTTAAGGGGCCAGTCCACTTTGGAGCCACGAAAAAAGGCTACTGTCGCGCTTTTTTTTTGAGGATTTTATAAAATATATGCATATAAAAAAGTTGTTGGGCTTGATAAATAAAGTCTTGAAATACATTTAAACAAAAAATTTATTCATTTTTATTCATTTTTAAGTACAAAAACTATAGTTTAACGTAACGCCTCAAAAATAGGTGGGCAAGGTAGCCCCATCACAACTCGGCAACGGCTTGTCTGAAACAAAAAAATCAAAGTCCATTAGATTCACTATGACACCAGCTACAAATTTACCCTCGGATATAAAGCTTTATCAAAAAATAAAAAAATGGCAGATGAAAAACGAAAAAAGTAAAAAAAAACGCGTTTTTTCGCAGTTTTTCGCAAAAAAAAGAGTAAAAATCAAAATTTTAAAACCATCGAGGGTCATCTTGTTGCGCATCATGTTTACAATATGTGGTTCAAATTTCAAGAGAATCGGTTTATTAGTTTTAGAGATACGATGGAGCTAGATTTTGAAAACACTGTTTCGAGAAAAACGCGTTTGAAGTTTATACCATGAAAAACGCTTACCTAAACTCAATTGGCAATTTCTACACCGTACAAAATCCCTTCTGATTGCTCATCATCGTCGATTTCTTCAAGTCTTGCTAGCTTTCGATTTTTTGAAATTTTCAAAGTGGACTGGCCCCTTAATTTTATGTTTTTTGTTCACTTGAAGGTATGACCAGTAAGATCCTTGAATATTATTATCCTCTTGCTTGTCCTTCCACGAAAAAACGCGAAAAATCGCTTAATTTTAAACGTTCACATTGGTGTTGCCCCTTAAGGCCTCATATACACTTGTAACGGGCGAAGGGACGTGATTTTCTTGATTTTTTTTCGACGGGACAATAAATGTTCATTGAAAAACTGTGAACAACATCGATTTGTACATATTTTGATGTACTTGTACAATTTTTTATTCAAAAATATTTGATAATGGCGGAATTGATTCACTCATAAATGGCGGAATGAGTTTCACTCATAAAATTAATTACACATCTATTTAGTATGAATATCAAGCTGTTAGAAAATATATGTTTTTTTTTTCGATGTACAAAATGGCCGACTACAAATATTTTCCTTTCGTTTCGTTTCGAAAAATTTCGTTATAACTGCTGATAAACTGCTCATAAAATGAAAAGTTTTCGATTAAGCAGAAATTCCGTACGTACTTCTCTGCGAAATGCAATTAGGAACATAACTTTTAAATTTAAGGGGGGAAATCACAGTAGCACACAAAAAAATAGGCATATTTTCGGGAATTAATTTTGGCTGAATAAAAGTATCAATCGAAAATCTGTAAAGTAGGTTTTGTAGCAATACTAAAAAAGTACAAAATGTAATTTTTTCAATAAAAAATATTTAAAAATGGCGGCTGCGCAGCCCCAAGGCGCCTTTTTTGAGCTCGCCGAAGACATAACTCGAGCAAATTTTTACCGATCGACTTGAAATTTTGACAGTAGCTTCGAAACATCTTTCTCCACGGAGCTACGTAGGATTTTTTTGATATATTGATTTTTCGCAAAATAGTGCCTGTTTGAAAATAAAGTTAAATTTTTAACAAAAAAAACGCCATAAAATCGTCGATAAAAAAAGTAAGCCATATAAAATAAAAAATCCTACGTAGCTCCGTGGAGAAAGATGTTTCGAAGCTACTGTCAAAATTTCAAGTAGATCGGTAAAAATTTGCTCGAGTTATGTCTTCGGCGAGCTCAAAAAAAGGCGCCGTGGGGCATATGCTGCGCAGCCGCCATTTTTAAATATTTTTTATTGAAAAAATTACATTTTGTACTTTTTTAGTATTGCTATAAAACCCACTTTACAGATTTTCGATTGATACTTTTATTCAGCCAAAATTAATTCCCGAAAATATGCCAATTTTTTGTGTGCTACTGTGATTTCCCCCCTTAAAGTAAATCAACTGAAAATTGTTGAAGTTATTTGTCACGCCAATTGGAAAAAAGCTGTTTCGAGTGAATCACTTTTTCACACGAAAAAAATGGTTAAATTCGCACATGATTTTGTACCCGTTACTGTGGCCCAAGGCCTTAATAATTATAAAAAGTTGTAGAGAATTCATTTCGGGTTATCCGTGGATCGTTCGGTCCCGCGAACCCCGATCAATCGGGGTCTCACTTTATTTCTTTCAACCTCTATACAAGGATACAGTGGAAAAACTTTTCCGCCATCCTTTTCCTTTCCCTTTCGTCAATTCGGTCTTTTGGTTTTTCAGGGTAACGTCGTTCTTCCCGGTAAAAAGTACCTTTCACGCGAGATTCGCTGCCCAGTCCAGGACCTACATGTACAGACTCATGTGCCCAAAGCCAAACACCGACATCAAACTACCCATAGCAGAATTGGGACGTGCGTGGAATGTGAAGTAATCTTTTCTTCTCGCTCCTTCGCACCTGTCTCTCTGGCACAATATTTTTACCACATTTTTATAAAGCATTCGGAGAATTCGTAGTACTACTCCCGAAACAATTACAAAATCAAGGTTCCAAAAATGTTTAACACCGAATGGAACGATTTGAGAGTTCGTCCGCGATCGTTACCCTCTCCATAATTCGCGAAAGCAAACTTCCGTCCGTGGCAAATTGTTTGACCGACGTGTCGCTTACAGCGAATCAAAATTTGACATAGAGAAGGTTAAAGCAGCCACGAGGCTGTTCATGGGTGTCAAGGACTTCACGACATTCACGGGGAAGAGCAGAGAGGATCGCGAGCTGCGATACGTGAGGCACTTGAACGAGTTGAGGATCGAGGATGGAGAGCCTCTGATGTCGATCGATCCCCTGGCGAAAAACTTTCATTACTGGAACGTCGTCTGTAGCTCAAGGTCGTTTCTTTACAACCAGGTAACGCGGGAACAAATACATTACATTATTTTTTTCTAATTGATTCGATAATTACTACATAAATATAGAATGTCATTAATATTGTTTGTAACGTTTAAATAAAAATAAAAAATAAACAATTGGTGAAACTCTGCTGGAATTTACAATATTATTCGATCCATACATGAATTTTGCCTTATCTTTTTATACATCTGTTCGATTAAATTTTAGTAGGGGAAATGTATTCTAAAAACCATAATAGTAAAGTATTACTATCATTGTTCTTAATCGATATCTTATCCGCTTGAATTTCATTTTCAACTAAATGAAGCAAAATTCACGTATGGATCAAACAACATTGTAAATTCAGATGTTCTACAAATTGTTTGACCATTTTTTATATGAAAAAATGGAATTAAAAAAAAATGGATCTATAAAACTATCTATAAACTATCTATAAACTATAAACTATCTACAAACTATCTATAGACTATCTATAAACTATCTATAAACTATCTATAAACTATCTATAGACTATCTATCAACTATCTATAAAACTATAAAAACATAACTACATTATTATTTGGATTATTGTTATTACTATTATAATTATTGGGTGTAGTTCCGAAAAGCTCATACCGCTGAATAATCCGGAATTTCGGGTACCCATGTATTTTGACTCGCTAATCGCGAATATGATAGTGAAAATACTCGCTAATTTGATTTTCAAGGTCAGAAATCTCAAAAACCGATTTAAAAAAATGTTTTTCTATTTTATTTTAATAACGGTTGATATTAGAGAAAAATGTTTCCTACAAAAGTTGTAGCCTATAAAAAGATTCATCTTCCATGTTTTATGCAGTTTTTGTCTAAAACCATTCTGTTTCGAAAAAAATGGGATAATGCTCCAATAATTACATTGTGCTAAACTCAATTAGTTTCAATATTATCTACTATTGTTTTTTGCTCTTTTGTTTTCTTTGGTATATTTTATTTTGAGCTTTTTTAGATTTTATTCTATTTTTTGCTGTTTTTGTTTGGTTTTAAAGTCTAAACTGCACTTTAACGTCTAAACTTCAACCTTCCCGCGGTAAAGTCCGTAAGTAGATAATATCGAAACTAAAGGAGTTCAGCAAAATGTACTTATTGGAGCATTATCGCATTTGTCTCGAAATAGACTGGCGTAGACAAAATCTGTAGAGAATATAAAAGTTCAATCTTTTTATAGGCTATAACTTTTGTAGGAAACGTTTTTCTCTAAGATCAACATTTATTAAAATAAAATAGAAACTTAAAAAAATCAGGTTTTGTGAGTTCTGACCTTGAAAATCGAATTTGCGGGTATTTTTACTATCATACTCGTAATCAGCGAGTAAAAATACATGGGTACACGAAATTGCTAATTTATGGGCGGTATGAGATTTTCGGAACTTTATCTTGATTATTACTCAAATTTATGAGTATCATCCATGTTGGCGAATTAAAAACAGGTTCGTCGTATCGTGGCAACTCTGGCCGGAATTGGATACGGGCTGCTAACAGAAAGAGATGTCAATATAATGTTCCATGTCCCATCTGCCCAGAGTTGGACTCCAAAAATACCAGTCGCTCCACCACACGGTTTATACCTCAAGGAAGTAACGTACGATCCCGTGGAATTGGCTGTCAGTCGAATACGTCGTTAGTTCACATTTATCGAAACCATCTTTTTAGTTTTAAATAAATCAAATAAAGCGATGCACTTGATAATTAATAATTTAACGAAATTCGAGCTTCGTTCGGCTTCACTGTTCCGATCGGGCTATGATTTTTCACGACCTCGCAAGGGCTTGCACGTATCCACGAAACAGGATTTCCTCGAGTCAGTTCTGAAATAATTGCTTTGGCTCTACTTTTTCGGGGGTGGGGATCAAAATGTCGAATGGCCAAATATAGAACGACAAAGATTTCGAAACGACAGAATTATGAACTCTCATAATAACGAAGGTCAAATTATTCGAAGTTTTATCCTTTGACCGATGACGAAATCGAATGACTATTACACCAAAGGATTATTCGAGAGTTCATTTATTCGAGAACATATATTCAGATAGTCTGCAGTTTGAGTCATACAAATACAGATTCGAATCTACAACATTCATCTCCGAAATAGAAAAAAGTGAGTATCTTATATTCGTAATACCGTCTATAGCAAAAAGCCATATATCGAGACTACAAACTTCGAATGTGTAGATCTTAGAAACGCAAATGATCGATGGTCCGAAATGGCGAATACCTAAATGGCGAACATGGAATGGCTGCCTGACGCGACTGACCACTAACGCCATCTGCCATCTTCATTCTGAAGCGCAAGTAGTACTGCTCGATCCCAAGTTTTCGCTATCCGGACCGTTCGCCATTTTAGCTCATCGCTATTTTAACTGATCGACTTTTTGGTCCTGAGCTTTAAGGGCAGATATACACCTAGGAGCCGGAAAAAAGGTCATTTTTGTGAATTTTTTCAAGGAAAACTATTTGAAATTTCGGATTGGGGTTTTGATCATCTAAAAGTATATACATTCAAAAATATGTTTAATTTTCTTTATTTAAAAATATCAAAAATATACAAGGATATTGTATGATCCTTGGAGCGTCGTAAAAAAATCTACGTATACGGTACCCACTGGCGTTTCTTCAAAAATCATCTGAAAAAAAACCAAAAAGATTATTAAATTAGATACTATAATCTAGTACTTGTCATAGCCGATTTTGAAAATATCGATTTATGACAAAATGGCGGACGTTTGAACATAAATAGTGATTTTTGGGCCAAAAACTAGTTATTATTTTGCCTATAAAACAAAAACTAAGTAACGGAAAAAAAATCCTATGACGGGTACTAGATAATGGTGTATATAATAACCACAAAAAACCTCAAGGCAATCGGTTCATTGGTTTTCGAGAAATTTTGGGTACCGATTTGAAAAACGTGGTTTTGAGAAAAACGCGTTTGAAAATTTGGGAATGAATAAATCGTGAAAATTTGTCAACTTACATGGAATCATCGATACCAGGCCCATAGTGTAGGTCTTCTACGGTCGACGGAATGTTCATAGCTTCTAAATCGATTTTTTCGACCATCTAGGTGTATATCTCCCCTTAATGAATTCGAAATTCTAAACTGTTGTAATAGTTACAATTCGACGATTTGACGTGTCGAATTGTTTGGTGTATTATATACAGGCGAATCGATATTATATCTCTCGTTATTTCGTTAAACCTGATATTTGTTTTCGCTATAAATTAACTTCGAGATTTTGGTATTTACAATTTCGAATAACTATCATAAGATATATCTGTAAACAACTATCATAAGATTGATCTGTCTATATTGGAACGTTGGTGATTACTGAATTCGAAATTTCGGTCCTTCTGAATATTGATCGTTCGAATTTCCGATCCTCACCCTTTTTCGGGGTTTCCTTAAGGGGTAAGGCCACAGCAGAATTTTCAAAAAATCGATTTTTTTCTCGCTAAAACGGCTCTTTATCATCATAAGAATAAGTTACTATTCGATTTATAGCAATACATTTTTTTTTCCACCGACTTTGAGCGTATAACGTAAGCCCATCTCTGGCACGGCCATAGAGTACCTAAAACTTTAAACGCGTTTTTCTCGAAACAGCTTTTTTCCAATTGGCGTGACAAATAACTTCAACAATTTTCACTCGATTTACTTCAAATTTAAAAGTTATGTTCCTAATTGCATTTCGCAGAAATGTACGTACGGAATTTCTGAATAATCGAAAACTTTTCATTTTATGAGCAGTTTTATACGAAATTTTTCACTTAAAATTCATTCAAATACCTACAACTTTTGAATAAAACAATATTTTCTAAATTCCGTACGTACTTCTCTAGGTATTCTAATGCAGATAGACGAGAATTTTTGTTTTTTGTTCTAGGTAAAAAATTGTGGATGCTAAATGTCACGTCGCGCAGCGCCTAAAAAAAAGATAACAAATCAAAATATTAGTAGTCGGCCATTTTGTACATCGAAAAAAAAAATTCTAACAGCTTGATATTTATACTAAATAGATGTGTAATTAATTTTATGAGTGAACAACTTTTTCATACGAAAAAAAAAATTGTTAAATTCGCACATGATTTTATACCCGTTACTGTGGCCTAACCGCTTAATTTGGAACGGGATTTGGAACAAAATTGTAATTAATCGGGATATCGACGTGATAAAAAAGAGTTTGTAATTATTCCTCGAGGTTACAGGCAAAACGACTGTACGTTTGTGAATACGCGATGGACCTCCTCAGTCGGATAGAAGCGCGCAAGAAATCGTTGAAGGCGACGAGAACTTTTTTAACGAGCGAAACGGGCGAGAGATACGAATATTTCGAGGGCGTTGAGCGCAAGCTGAACGAGAAACGTTTACCCTTCGTGGTGGATGATAAACCGGATATGCAAATCGCACAAATAACGAAAGGTTTGTTCTTGAGCTCGCAGGATCCTGCGATGTGCGAGGAATCGCTGAAAATTCATCGTATTCGTCACGTACTGAGTCTCGGTGTTAGAATCGCACTAAAACACGATGGAATCGGCTACCATCACGTGGATTTCCTCGATTTGCCGGAGTTCGATATCGCCGCAGTGCTCGAGGAGTCCTTTCGTATAATCGACAATTGTAAAAACGACAATATATTGGTGCACTGTAACGCGGGTGTATCGCGCTCGGCGACCATCGTTATCGCTTATCTGATGACCGCTGAAGGATTCAACTACGAGGACGCTTACGCGAGAGTGAAATTACAGAGACAATGCGTCAGACCGAACGATGGCTTTGTGAGACAGTTGAAGGAATTCGAGACTTTGAAGGACACGATACTTCACAGCCGTTTTTCACGCGACCTCGACGACAAAGACGGCTGAACATTTAGGGCGGGATATACATTTACAACGATAAAAAAATGGATTTTTTTTCTCTTTAAGGATGTATGGCAACTAAGTTATTTACTACTGTTCGAATTGAAACTCACTGATATTGTAAAGGAAAATATCGAGAACTTTTTGAGATTAAAAAAACAAAATTTGCCCACGTGAATGCTGAGATAAACGAATTCAAAGTTGGGTCATTTAACACGGGGAACATAGGACTGTACGTCCAAAATTCCCTTTACATTGGCAAAAAAGGTATTTCCGGAGTACTCTTTTGTAAAAAAAACTTTTGTGCGGTATCGCTGTAATATGCATGATACGTTAAAAAAAAATCGACATGTGCCCATATATTTTGCGAGATATTGCGAGTTAAATGGGACCGTTTTCGTATTTCTTTAGCTCGTATGTCGTAACCACGACAACGTCAGGGAAAACGTACATCAAATCAGCAACTAAATTTGCAGTTAAAAATTGAAAATTCTTCTTTCTGTACCGCATGTTGTACTTTGAGCTGTGGTAAATCTCCTTTTTAGCTTCAATGAATACTACAATTATTTTATTTAGTCTTTAAATGCGATTTTTGCAAATTGCATAATCAGTTCTGTAACGACTCTGCAGTAGCTGCCATACATCCTTAAGGCCTTAGGCCACAGTAACGGGTATGAAATCATGCGCGAATTTAACAATATTTTTTCGTATGAAAAAGTGATTCACTCTTAAAATTAATTACACATCTATTTAGTATGAATACCAAGCTGTTAGATTTTTTTTCGATGTACAAAATGGCCGACTACTCGAAACAGTTTTTTTCCAATTGGCGTGACAAATAACTCCAACAATTTTCACTCGATTTACTTCAAATTTAAAAGTTTTGTTCCTAATTGCATTTCGCAGAGAAGTACGTACGGAATTTCTGATTAATCTAAAACTTTTCATTTTATGAGCAGTTTATTTGCAGTTATAACGAAATTTTTCCCTGAAAATTCATTTCTTAAGTTCAAATACCTACAACTTTTGAATAAAACAATATTTTTTAATTTCGTACGTACTTCCCTAGGTATTCTAACGTAGATTGACGAACATTTTTGTTTTTTGTTCTAGGTAAAAAATTGTGGATTCTAAATGTCACGCCGCGGAGCGCCTAAAAAAAAGATAAAAGAAAATATTAGTCGTCGGCCATTTTGTACATCGAAAAAAATTCTAACAGCTTGATATTCATACTAAATAGATGTGTAATTAATTTTATGAGTGAATCACTTTTTCATACGAAAAAACATTGTTAAATTCGCACATGATTTTGTACCCGTTACTGTGGCCTAAGGCCTTAAACGATAGAACTATATATGTAGAATATTTTCCCAAAGTTTCAAAGCGAAATTCGAAAAACTTCAAACGCGTTTTTCTCAAAACTGCATTGTCGAAATTGGCGTGCAGGATTACTAAAAAACTATTAAGCCGATTGAGTTGAAACTTGGTAGAAATATTGACAATATCGGTACCTTTTACTTGACGAGAATTGTTTTTGAAAAATTGGAAAAAAAAAATACTTTTTTAATCCACATTTTACATAAATGTTGCGTGAAATGTTGTTTTTTTTTGGAAAATGCGTGCCATTATCTTAAATTTACATTTTCTTCATTTTAATTACCGTCACATAGAAACAATACGTGTTCTAACTAATCAAATGTTTGAACTTTTTTGCAAATTAAAGTCTACGGGAAGCTAGACTGCATGCCGATTCGCAACTCCTGCGGCGACCTTGCTGCAACACTCTGCCACAGCTCTGTCATTTTGATGATGAATTAATAAAAAAAAATTGTTTCGTATACTTAAATATACTATTAAATATACCTACAGTTTGATAATTGTAGAATAATTTTTTTTTAGTATAAAAAACCCCTCAATATTGCTTGTTTTTTTGGTGTCTAAATGTATATCCCGCCTTAAGGGGGTTATCAGTGTGAGAAAAATCGATTTTTTTGCTTAAATATATAGTTTTGGCCTTTAAGAATATGCCTACAAATTTTCAAAACAATATTCGGCTTAGAAGTATTCGAAATTGGCGCCAAGCGTCGACGCTCTCAGAGCCTTCTTTCTATACGGGCCTTTCTATACTTTAAACGCGTTTTTCTCGAAACCATGTTTTTTGACCTGGTTGACAGCATAACTCTGTCAAATTTTGTCCAATCGACTTTATTCAAAAAGGATTCTCTTCAGAAAACTTATCGCTATCGTCGCATCGTAGAGTTTTTTTAATTGTTTACTTTTTTCATTAACAATTTACTGCAAAATTTTTGTGTAAAATTCGATTTTTTAAAAATGGCCGCCATTTTTTTCTAATCAGAATTTTCAAATTTCCTACGATGCTGCGATAGCTATACTATTATAATTTAATAATCTTTTTGAATTTTTGATTTCACATGCTTGCTGTGGCACTTACGCTGTCAACCGTCGGGGAGTCTTTTTTTGAGACGCCATTTTGCGACCGCTCCTCTGCTTAATAAAATATACTAAAAATATATTTTTTAAATTCCTTGTATGCTTCATTACTTCAATGATTAATACACAAAATTTCAAATAATTTGGTCGAGCCGTTTAAAAAAATCCCAAAAAATACCTCATTTTTCAGCCTGTCACACTGATATTCTCCCTTAAGCCAATTGCGAATTTACCCACGCAACTCGCTCTCAATTTTGTATTTCTTCTTTTTCTTCTATCGACCTGCATTCGAACGTAAATACGAAATGAAGAAAATATATCGAATCGGTAAATTCTGTCCAAATATTTGCTTCCAAATGTGCTTAAGTATTTTTATATTTGACGGAGTTGGCAGGTTCGTTCACCATAGAAAACTCTCTATAACTGGCGGCCGCTCGGTAGTTGACGCGAAAGCTGGTGCACCGCTAAGCGACCACCCATCGTAGCGTTGGCTCCGCGTGCCAAAACTACCTGACGTGGATGTCCGTTACTGTCAGTTTTTCTCACAGTACGAAAGCCCACGACCAACATTTTCCGTCTCATACATAGTATTACGGCCAAAACCGCATAAAATCGATAGATTCCAATTTAACCAAACTGCATTATACTATTCCGTCTTATTTACGAAATGTAGTTAAATGAGACCCGACATACAAAGAAAACTTTTTCTAAACGCCAGTAGCGTAGCGCGTAGCCAGGAGAACATAATTTTTCATAATAAGACAAAAATTTTACCATACCGTCTAAAAATCATACTTATAAGTAAATTTGGGTCAGTTGATGCGAAAAAATCAATTTTCAGAAAAAAGTCTGAACCCTCATTTTGCGAGCATTTTGAAAATGTAAAGAAATTTCGCTGAACGGTAACGTAGTATTCCGTCTAAAAACTATTGGCCATGATGAAACAAGTTGCCCAGATGTAGACAAAATTGATATCAGACAGCTTGAGTGCAGCACCTAACTAATCAGACCAATTATGAGACATTGAAAATGTCTGAAAACGGTATTTTGGTAATCTCGGCCGCCATACAAAAGATTTTTTGTTAAATTGAACAGGGTTGCTATGATACAGTTCGGTTAAATTGGTTGACATTTTTGAAAATGCGCTCAGGTCAAATACTACGTGCAAAATGTCTGAAAACGAAAATTTTAGTAGTGAAATAACAAAATCTATGTAGGCCCAATTATTAACTTAGATTTTGTTATGAAATAACAAAATCTAAGGTGCCCAATTATTGGCATGTTAAGGGCCCAATTATTGGCACTACAAGGGCCGAATTATTGGCACTTTGAGGGCCCAATTATTGGCACTCTAAGGGCCCAAGTATTGGCACTTTGGGGACCCAATTATTGGCACCTTAAGAACCCAATTATTGGCACCTTCAGGGCCCAATTATTGCCACCTCAAGGGACCAATTCTTGGCACTTGAAGGGTCCAATTATCGGCACCTTGAGGGCCCAATTATTGGCACTATAAGGACCCAATTATTGGCACTTTGAGGGCCCAATTATTGGCACTTGAAGGGTCCAATTATTGCCACCTTGAGGGCCCAATTATTGGCACTATAAGGACCCAATTATTAGCACTTTGAGGGCCCAATTATTGGCACTTTGAGGGCCCAATTATTGGCACTCTAAGGGCCTAATTATTGGCACCTTAAGGATCCAATTATTGACACTCTAAGGGCCCAATTATTGGCACTCCCCCAAATTATTGGTACTATAAGGGCCCAATTATTGGCAATATAAGGACCACTCAATTATTGGCACTTCAAGGGTCCAATTATCGGCACTCTAAGGGCACAATTATTGGCACTTTAAAGACCACTCAATTATTGGCACTTCAAGGGTCCAATTATTGACGCCTTAAGGGCCCAATTATTGGAACTTTAAGGGCCCAATTATTGGCGCCGTAATGGTCCAATTATCGGCACTCTAAGGGCACAATTATTGGCACTTTAAAGACCACTGTGTAGGTAGACAATAAATCAGTGTCATTAATTGTTGGGGTGCCAAAACAAGGTTACTTTACCCTACTTTTTTAAATATCAGAAGAATGATAATACTGTCTGTCAATTTTTTCGGCTAGCAGAAATGAGCGAAGCTGCTACGTTTCTGACCGTTACGGCTCACCTAGTCGAGTCTAGGGTCACCTACTTTATCGATTTCATACGGTTTCGGCCGTAAAACTATGAGGCATGGTTTTAGTCGTGGGCTCTCGTACTATCAGACTTTTTATTCATCGAGGATGAGTTCTGGGTGCCAATAGGAAATCAAGGAATTATTGTAAATACATTTTGGAGTAAACGAGAGTACTTGGTTAACAACATTTCATTTACTTATTATGTGTATGTGTGTGTGTGTGGTATTATGCTATTATAGATTTCACGTTTGTCTTTTTCTCAGTGAAATAAAACAGTTTCGGTTTTTTTTCTCGCTCGTTACGTGTGTTTATAATGGTAGTATAATCGTTATTTACGCTATCTATAATAATATCCCCCTATGAATCAATTACAAAATGATATCATGTTCATGCATAGAGCTTCCTTACGATATTCGATGGCCGAAAACGAAGTTTTTACTTTACTTTTTTTTTTGTTTTCCAATTCATTTTACCCTCTCTCTCACTCTCTTTTGGCGAATTCCGACACAATCATACGAGTCATACATTGTTCTACGCGCAACGTTCTCCCGAGCCACGCACACGGTGGACACAACGAACACGACGATGTTTCGAAAAAAAAATTGCGTTACGAGAGATAATACGCGAGGAGAGAGAAGATAACACGCGTACATAGGTCGTACATATCCAAGTAGGCTTATAAAAATGGCTGTGAATCTAAAAAATATAAGTGAACTTTTAGTTTCTTCTGTTTTTTTTGTTCTTCGTGATTTTGTTTTTCGTTTCCTCCTTCCTCCTCCGTATGACGTTCGACGTTACGTTACCATCGTAAATATCTAACGTGATCGGATCTGCTCGCGCGTTTTCACGGTCCGACAATTATCAGCGCTATCTATATAAAGTATCTACGCGTCCTTGTTCTTCTTTCTCCTCTTTTTTCTTGTCATCTTAATCACGAAATTTCATACACGAGTACATAATTATTATCGATATTTTTCATATACATTATTTTTTTTTGTTTCTTCGCATTTTTGTTTGTTTCGTTTTCGTCTTCTCATTATTCACATACCTCCAACAATTGAAATGAGCTGTCTCGAAGAAAATAGACAAGGCACTTGAACAGAATAGTTGCTGTTGTTTTGTTGGTTTCTCATTGATAATTTCGCATTTCTTTTTTTTTTCGTTCTTTTCTCCGTCGGTAATTTATCCTTACTCGCGTCAGTTTTTTCGTGCCCTTAACTATATATATATATATATATATATATATATATATATATATATATATATATACACAGATGGCTTCATAGTGACGCACGTTCATTTTCGAAAATCGCAACGTGCTCGAAAATAAATCGGTTATATTGTTGGGAGAATAAATAGAACGGAAACGAGCGATATTTATACATATATATATATACGAGAAAAATAATAGTGTAAGTTGAGGAACGACATTGCAAAGAGGCGTGTCCTCCGGAATATTTCGCAAATTTTCCTCACGAAATATCGTCCGCTTGGTATTTTCGGCTTTTTCTTATTCTTCCGTTTTTTTTTCTCCCGCTTTCTCTTTTGTATACAATAATTATCGAGCTCTAGTATGTATACTAAGGCCTTTCGAAGATCGTGTTTGTGTAATGATCGTTTCGTTTTCCTAGTTATCGAACGCTATTTCGATAGTGAAAAGCATTGGAATAATATTGCAACTTGTCTCGGTTAATCAACGTTTCTGTCGTTTTTGTTTTCTTCTCTTTACTGTATATTATACTACATTAGGAACCTCCACCTCGGATAGACCCTGAAGAAGCCCCGCTATATGTCAAGTCATTCGTCGCAATGCTGTTTTTTTTTCTAACAATTATTCTTTTTTCCATACAAAATGGATCGATCGGTTTCTTTCGCAGAGTCAAAAGCGTGTGGCCCACGCCCTTCTTTTCCATTCAATTTTTTCGTCATTTTCACGGATATCGGGCGCGCGCCGATATCTTCACAAATTCACGGATTCAGCGACGACAAAAAAAAACAGCGAATGACGAGGACAAATTTTATGTACAAAAAATTGTATAAATACACAAACGAGACGTGCCGAAAGATGAATATTCAGATAACAAAAAAAAAACAAATAGTGTCGAAGAAAAAGTCGTTGGACACTCTTATCCGAAATCGAGATAAGTGAAAATAATTGGAGTTTCATTTTGTATATGTATATATATATGTGTGTGTGTGTGTATATGGTCGGAAAACAGAAATAAAAACTGTTCACTCTGTCGAAAGCCACAATCTCCTTAAGTACAACATATCTGTATCTGGAAGGCATTCTGGCGTTTGGTAATCACTTTTTTGCAATATCGCTCGAATAACTCGTACTTGAATTTTAGCCTGTTTGTTTGTTTTTGGTAAATCTTCGCGAACGATCGAGAGGGCTTGGTAAATCAGCGAAATCGAACGATCATTTCGTCTTCGGAGAACGAAAACTCTAAGCTCTTCGAATTCGAACTTTTCGAACGATCGAATTTGTTCGATTGTTGAACAAGCGATTTGTCGGATAGGGGTTTTGTTCGCATGCGAGGGTCAAAGTTGTGGAAAGCTGTTCCTACCCAAGAAACGAGCAATCTTTTTTTTCGAGACTTCGATCAAACATCTCAAAAGATAAAAACAAAAGAGAACCCAACCATTTTTTTGCAAGCTTATTCGAACTAGTTTTTTCATGTTTTTTTATTATTTTTCGTTGAAACTCGAGAGTTTCGCAAATGAAAAAATATATGTATATATATATTTATCTATTGTATATTTATAATTCTCCAGGCTTTTTCTACTCGACGTTATCGAACGAAGAAAAAAAAATGTATACGTATAAACTACTCGTGCTTCGTCTAACTGGTAATGATTCCCAAATTAAATTTCAAGCTTATTCTATTTGAGCATCGCGATCTCAGCAACACAAGAACGAAACGAAAAAAAAAACTAAACTGGCAAAAATCACCGAGTAAGATTTTCCTTCGTCACGCTTTCGATAATTCGAAATCGCTCAATTCTCGCTCCAAACAAAAAAAAACGGTAATCGTATGCGGAGCGACACGTGCGACGATTTTTTTCTTTTCTTCGCGAATTCGCAGCGACAAAACGTCACCGCGAATCGGCGAAAAAAAGAAGGAAAGAAATACGTCACGAAAAAATTCATCGCCGATACGAAGGGACAAGCGCGCGCGGACGAATATACAAAATTCTATAAACTCAATAATAACACGAAGGACGCATTGCAGTTACAGATACATGGGACATTGATAGCTCTCTCTCTCTCGCTCTGGTTGCGCAGCTGAGAAATATAAGATCACAAATGAAGATGCGTCGTGACTCAAATCTTTTTTTTTCGTTTTTTTCTTTCTATATGCAGCAAAAATCAGTTTCAAAGTCCGGGGGAATCGCCAAGGTCGTTTATGCCTGCAGCAGCACAGTCAGCGATGGATTTGGGAATTCGCAGCAGAAATCCGTTCGTCGTTTTTTTACGCGTATTTTTTCCTCTTTGTTCCGTCATGATGATAACATCGGGAAAATTTCGAGCTCGCATTTATAATTCCTACTTTCGTTTTCCGCCATTGGTGAACATTATTATCGAGACAAAGAACGAAACAAGCGGGGAAAAACAAGTAGAGAAAAGTAGGGTCGTTGATGAGATTTTGTAGGGGGGGGATTGTGAAAGGAGGAGCGCCTTAGCGCTTACCCCAAGCGCTGTCGGGTGTAGAAATTGGTGGTTGACTCGATGCGTCGTGTCCACGGAAACTCGGGAAATCTTCGACGCTCGCTGTATTGGGCGCGATCTTTGTTGTTTCTTGCTCCCATGGTCCACCCTTGACAACGAAGCCGCTGTCGCTCTCGCTGTTCCCGTGTTGCCTTCCTCCCGGCTTTCGTTTGTTACCGAGGAACGAACTTCGCGCGTCCTTGTCGTCAAGATCTTGCAACTGTGAAATTTGTTTGTTTTTTCATCGAAATTTCAATGCCGCGTTTCCATGCGTTTCGCGACACGTGCGAAAGCAAGCAAGACTTGAAGAAATCGACGATGATGAGCAATCAGAAGGGATTTTGTACGGTGCGGGAATTGCCGATTGAGTTTAGGTAAGAGTTTTTCATAGTATAAACTTCAAACGCGTTTTTCTCGAAATAACGTTTTCAAAATCTAGCTCCATCGTATCTCTAAAACTAATAAACCGATTCTCGTGAAATTTGAACCACATATTGTAAACATGATTCGCAACAAGATGACCCTCGATGGTTTAAAAAATTTGATTTTTACTCTTTTTCGCGAAAAACTGCGAAAAAACGCGTTTTTTTTACTTTTTTCGTTTTTCATCTGCCATTTTTATATTTTTTGATAAAACTTTATATCCAAGGGTCATTTTGTAGCTGGTGTCATATTGAATCTAATGGACTTTGATTTTTTTTGTTTCGGACAAGCCGTTGCCGAGTTGTGATGGAGCTACCTAGCCCACCTATTTTTGAGGCGTTACGTTAAGGGGGGAAATCACAGTAGCACACAAAAAAATAGGCATATTTTCGGGAATTAATTTTGGCTGAATAAAAGTATCAATCGAAAATCTGTAAAGTAGGTTTTATAGCAATACTAAAAAAGTACAAAATGTAATTTTTTCAATAAAAAATATCTAAAAATGGCGGCTGCGCAGCATATGCCCCAAGGCGCCTTTTTTTGAGCTCACCGAAGACATAACTCGAGCAAATTTTTACCGATCGACTTGAAATTTTGACAGTAGCTTCGAAACATCTTTCTCCACGGAGCTACGTAGGATTTTGTATTTTATATGGCTTACTTTTTTTTTATCGACGATTTTATGGCGTTTTTTTTTTGTTAAAAATTTAACTTTATTTTCAAACATGCACCATTTTGCGAAAAATCAATATATCGAAAAAATCCTACGTAGCTCCGTGGAGAAAGATGTTTCGAAGCTACTGTCACAATTTCAAGTCGATCGGTAAAAATTTGCTCGAGTTATGTCTTCGGCGAGCTCAAAAAAAGGCGCCTTGGGGCATATGCTGCGCGGTCGCCATTTTTAAATATTTTTTATTGAAAAAATTACATTTTGTACTTTTTTAGTATTGCTACAAAACCTACTTTACAGATTTTCGATTGATACTTTTATTCAGCCAAAATTAATTCCCGAAAATATGCCTATTTTTTGTGTGCTACTATGATTTCCCCCCTTAAACTATAGTTTTTGTACTCAAAAATGAATAAAAATGAATTAAATTTTTTTTTGTATTTCAAGCCTTTATTTAGCAAGCCCAACAACTTTTATATTCATATCTTTTATAAAATCCTCAAAGAAATCGCGAAAATAGCCTTTTTTCGTGGCTCCAGAGTGAACTGGCTCCTTAAAAAGCATTCTCTATCATTTTATCGAAAAATATGCACTTATCTCGTTCATTTCAGGTTTTTGATTAGATAAATTTTGAACGTTTGGCGCCTCGTACAACTTTAAACGCGTTTTTTCTCGAAACCCCTTTTTCAAACTGGGAGGACGGATTACTCGAACATCTTTGCATGCATCGCTTTGAAATTTTGATAGTAGCTTCGCAATTACATTCGCTATGGGAGTACGTAGCCGTTTTTTGATTGAATGCAAACGTTTTTTTTTATAAACAATTCACTGCTTATTTTTGTGGCAAAAAATCGATTTATTTATTTCAAAGTGCACCATTTTTTTTTAATTGGATAAAAAAATCCCTGCGTAGTCCTATAGCTAATAATATATAGATTATAATTTTTTAGTTTTCGTTCCAGGTCTTATACTTTACGAGAAAACCGTCCTCCCGTGAAGCTATTTGTAAAAAACACGTTTTTCATGATGGGCTCTGTCACCGCCATTTTGTATGAAAATTATAATATATTTTTTTTTAATACTTTAATATGTGTTAAATAAACCCTCTCAAAAGAAATCCTATTCCTTTTTTCATACTCCCAAAATAAATGTATGTAATAAAGTTCAAATATAGCCAAATATATTCTTAAATTTCCGAAACATTTAATTGAGTACTTTTCTTCCAAAAAATTCCCGAAAATCACCTAAATTTTCAGCGTTTACACTGGTATAGCCCCTTAAGTTGAATCACGCGTTGTCACCTTTTAGATGCATGTTCACAATATTTCAGAGCTCCAAGTAGTCGGGAAGTGGGTGAAATATCGATTTTCCATTATGCATCACGCAGAAAGTCCAGTTAAATAAAAGCTTGTAAAACAAGAATTTTCACTCACGTATTCGTCCTCGAGATTGAGAAGATGATCCTTGGCGTCGGCGACGTTCTCCTCGGGCCCGATGATCGTAACGAGGTCAGGATCGCTGTCGGTCTTACGGGGGAAGTTTATCTCGACTTTGTAGTCCTCCATTATCTTTCGTATGTTTTTGCCCCTTGCGCCAATCAGACGCGAGTGAACCGCCGAATTTATGGTCACTTCTTCCTTCGTCAATCCATTCTGCGATTACGCGCAGACAGAAAAAAACACACACAAATAAACGTATTTTTTATCCTCGAAATGAGAGCGAAATAAAAATGCAGTGTACGATAAATCTCGTCATGCATGGTGAGACGTGGTAGAAAGAATGTTAAAAAATAATAATTCTTGGAACTGTCAATATTACCAATTCGTTCACTATCTTCATTATGTCGTCACGTGCATCGTGGGTGTTCTTCTCGAAGCCCGTTATGACTATGATATGCTCGTCCGGATCACCTTTGCGGGGGAAGTTCACCTGCACGTCGTGGTCCGTACGAATTTTCGTGATGACGGCACCGCGACGACCAATTATCTTGGGATGATATTCCGGATCTACCTCGAACTGAAACGGACGTTTTTATTTAAACTTTTCACTTTTCAACTTTTTCGAGTTCTTTTTTTCTTCAAATTCAACTGTAAACCTGCGCTATATATGTTTTTCCCACGTTTTGTTCGAATTTGCCTTGCGAGTGAGGAAGGGAGAATTTGTTGATATTCTTAGCGTTCACGATAATTTTGACAGTGATCCAATGACTCCGGTTGGTGGATCGCACGGGAAATATTAGGACGTTGAATAAGTTCTCGCTGTTTTCCGACAGATGTCGTTGCCAGAACTGCGTGCCCGTACTTTAAGGCGGAATATACATTTGGACGCGAAAAAGTTAAGCAATTTTGAGAGATTTAAAAAACTAAGAAACAATCCTTCTACGTTTGTCAAACTGTAGGTATACTTTAATAGTATATTTGAGTATCCAAAATAATTCTGGAACATTCATTTATCATAAAAACGACGGAGCTGTGGCAGAGTGTTACAGCAAGGTTGCCGCGGGAGTTGCAAATCGACGTGCAGTCTAGATTCCCGTAGAAATGGATTTGCAAAAAAATTCAAACATTTCTTCAGGTAGGACATATGTAGTTTCTGTTTGACAGTGCTTAAAATGGAAAAGAGGAAAATTTAAGAGAATGACACGCACTTACAACAAAAACATCAACATTTCACGTAAAATTTCTGTAAATTTTGGATTCAAAAAGTAGTTTTTTTTTTCTAATTTTTCAAAAACAATTTTCGTGAAGTAAAAGTTAGCAATATTATCAATATTTCTCAAGTATAAGAAGTACTATAAGCAAGCTTGAAATTCAGTATATGTCATTTCGCCGGAGTGTAAACAACTTTTTTTTCATGGTGTTGAGGGGGGAAATGCCTTTGGATGCCCGAAAATGAGTCATTTTCATGAATTTTTTTAAAGGTGATAAAATAATAGCATCATTTAAAATTGTTGACATTATCTTATTACAACTTTCAAGTGTTAACATTTTTCTTCTTTTTTAAACAAAACAAAATGGCGGCGTTATAAGGAATTGCTTTAGGCGTCTTTTGAAGAGTTGCTCATGTTATAGCTCAAAAAGTTATTGATCGATCTTGAAATTTTGGGAGGTTTCCCACTATAACATTATTGGAACGATATACCTATATAGATATTTAAAAAGTATAAAATTAAAAATTAAGTTGCCTTGTTAATCAAATTTTCATATTTTTGACCATTTTCTCGACCATTTTTATTCCAAAAAAGTAATTTATTCACGCGATAACCTTAAAATTTTAGGTATATCTTGACAATAATGTTATAGTGAGAAACCTCCCAAAATTTCAGCCAGATCGATCAATAACTTTTTGAGCTATAACATGAGCAGTTTTTCAAAAGACGCCTAAAAGAATATAACGCCGCTATTTTTTTTATTTGAAAAACATTTTTTTTTGAACACTTTAAAGTTGTAATAAAATCATGTCAAAATTTCAAAATGATGCGATTATTTTATCGCCTTTAAAAAAATTCATGAAAAATGACTCATTTTCGGGCGTCTAAAAGGATTTTCCCCCTTAAGGCGGGATCCATTTAAAACAACAAAAAAAGATTCCTTTTTTTCTTCTTTAACCCTTTAGCTGACATTGTAGCAAATTTGCTACGTTCACTTTGACCCCGTCGGTAAAAGCGTTAGGACGCTATAGCGGACAAACTATAGCGTTCCATCAACCCAGGCAGCATAAATGTCGAATTGACGTCGATAAGTGACCGTTGTCAGGTTACCTTTAAGACATGACCGTAAGATAACTATTCGACATCTTTCAAATGACATCTCGTATAATGCTGCCGTAAAGTTATCTTTTTTATGATATCTTTCGGCGATGAAAACGGATGTCTAAAAGGTATCCCAAAATATTATCCAATTGATGACTTTTTTAAGTTATCAAAAAGTTATCTATTTACTGTTATCTATTGTATCTAGTTCAACGTTATCCAAAGGATATCATAAAGACGAATTACATAAGACGTCTTTTTCATGACATCTTTCAGATATCGGTAATATGCTGTCTTTTAAGATATTTGGTATTGGCGGGAAATAGTAAAAAGTCATCCAAATGTTGTCCTAAAGATCACATCCAACAGATCACTTTTATCATAGTGCGAATGTAGCGTGTCATAATTCATTTCACCGGCAAAAAATTGTGTGTAACAACAAGTAGTTGAAAAATAAAGGTGTTGAAAGACATATACGTGAGTGCCTTTTATCCTACTATTCTTTTCGCCTCTGTGAGTACATATATGTGTTTAATGTACTATCTTTTTCTTCTAAAAGCGTATGTCTGCTTTTGAGGTTATCCACGGGATCGCTTGGAGCATGGCAACCACCAAAAGACGTGACTGCAACGGGAGAGACGTCTAATAACGACTGTACCGTTTTTATAATATTAAATTACATTTCACTTATAATGAATTAATCGATGTTTTATTTATAATGACCTAGCCCACTTCGAAACCGACATAACAATATCGTATCAATTTCTTCATGATAAAAATTAACTTATTAACAGTCTAGATTATTGAGCCGTATTAAATATTCCAGACTATTAATAGGTTAATTTTTATAAAGAAATGGATAGGATATTGTTATACATATATATCGCCAATAAATAGATATCTTTTCGATAGTACTCTTCGATACCGTTTAGATGTCGTTTTGTTAACCTCATTCGGATGCCTATTGGACGACTTTTAGACGGCAGTGGTATCTTGGCATTTTTGTGCCTTTAAGAAGATGTCTTTAAGATATATCGATTTGATGACTTTGCGCTAACGCACCGACAACCGAAAAGAGTTAACCTTTTGTCGACACTTTGATAACCATTAAAAGTTGCCGTATAGTTAACTATCGTACACAAATAAGTTATCTACCAAGCGGACATAAGGGATACGTTTTGTAATACAAAACGGTGTCTTTTTGGACAACCAAAAAGTTATCCATATCCGTTTCGCGATATCTTTCGGATGCCAAATAGATAACATTTTGCTACCTGGGAATCTATGCTAGATGCAGCTACAAATGCCGGGATAGCTTGAAATTCAAACGTAAACATATGAATTATGTTAATATGGCAACAATGTTGTCGTGAAAATTTACGACGCTTGCCCCAGCATTTGATCTGCTGCCCGTCTTTGTCCAAAAACGTAAGTAAATGGACATACTTGAAATATTTTTTGATAGAATTGTGTAAAGGAAGCTTGACTGGACGAACTAGGTTTTGAAGATTTTTAATTGAGTTAGAATAATAGTTCGAACCGAGCGGGTGAAAATGTTAGTAGCAAATTTGCTACAGTCCGAAAATACTACTTCCCAGGCCCTTATCGACAAAATTATGGTTGGATATTCATATTTAACCCTTTTTTAGCTATACTACCAGAGGAAATGATTTTGAGCCATCCAGAAATAGGCGTGGCCGTTAAAGGGTTAAACGATAAAACTTTATCTGTAGAATATTTTCCCAAAGTTTCAAAGCCAAATTCGAAAAACTTCAAACGTCCGCCCGTCAACGCTGTGCTTCACCGCTCGGATTCGGAGCGGACGTGAATTTCAAACGCGTTTTTCTCAAAACTGCATTTTTGAAAGTGGCGTGCGGGATTATTCAAAAACTATTACGGTAATCCTATCGCTTCACACTAGTCATACCACTGATCATACTCGAGACTTGTACAATTTATATTTTTAACATATGAGAAAAAAATATTTGTAATAACTAAATGTTCCATGTGTTAAATGTTTAATGAATGTCCACATTTAATTAGAAAAATGAAAAAAATAGTTATTCCAACGATTCGCGCAGTTTTTCTAGGTTTGATATTCGGCAATATTGGTTCTATCTCCGTCTCGATAGCAAGTGGTAATAAATCCAATACCGGAAATTCAAATTAAACTTGATATTACATAAAAATTAGATCAATAAGCGTATTTTTTTCTCAGAGCACAGGATTACTACAACAAATGTTGAGCATGTAAATCTGATTATTTTTAAGAATTTGTCGGATTCCCACTATAATATACACTTTTGTAGCGACCGGAAATTGGGTTTGTGCATGTCGTCTCGGAATTCCTTCACAAAAATACGCAATTTTAATATTTCTTTTCTCTGTAATCAGGTCGATAAACGACCCTGAAATTTTACAGAGACGTTTATTAATATATTCCGTGAAGCTCAAAAAAAAATTATGAAAATCCTATGGATTGAAGCCTGGCGATACCTTAAGGGACAACACCACTGTGACGGCTTCAAAAAATCGATTTTTTGAAAACCATCTAGAAAAATCTAAAATACATTTAAGATTAAGATGCCGTTGGACCCAGGTCAAAAAAATAATTATTTTCGGAGATATTGAATATTTTGTGGAGCGGTGCAGCGCTCCGTGACGCTCGGGGTCCCGCGCAGCTGCGCGCCTCAGGGTCGGTAGGTATACCGGGATATATAAATTTGAGCAGAGACGATTTGCTGCAGCGTTGTTTGGGCGGCTTCACGCAAAACAACAACAAAAGCTACAACAAATCAGTTTGGGCAATAGCCCCCAAGTGTCAGTCCGGGAGCAAAAAAATCGTCGATATTGCAGCTGATATCGCGGTATTATTATTCAATGATGGCCTGAGAAGCATCATGAAAGTTTTGGAGACGTTGGGGATAACTATCGGCCCAAATTGTTTCAATTTTTGCGTTGAAACCGACGCAGCGCGGATCGAGCTGGCGGAGCGCTCGCTCACAGACGCTGCAAAAGAGGCAAGAAGAGCCGCTACAAGTTCGAGAAAAGATGCTAGGGACAATGATTTGCTTCTTGAAGGCCAGCTATATGGTGCCGGCATCGCTGATTAAAGGTAAAAAATTTTTTTTCCAGTTTATCGCATAAATTAACAAACCTAAAACTTTGAACGCGTTTTTCTCAAAACCACTTTTTTTAGTGCGGCACGCAGCAGAACTCGAGCAATTTTTATCCGATCGACTTCAAATTTGGACTGCATCAATAAAACTAGATTATCTAAAGAAGTACATAGGATTTTTTCGATATCTCAATAATAAAAAAAGTTATAGCCTATTTTCAACGAGAAATTTTGCTCGAAAATCGTCCTTTAATTTCAAAAGCGTGCCTATTTTTTAAAAATCAATATTTTTTCAAAACCCTATGTACTTCTCTTCAAAATATCATATTATTAACGAAAACACTCGGTATTTTTTTTCAGATCGACTTTGAAGAGAGTTCTGCTGCGTGCCGCGAACCACTGCAGAGGCAACAGTACCTGACGCGGGAGCTTCCCCAGCGTCACCATGGGGCGTGAAAAATTTGAAATTTTTTTTTTATGTATCTTCAATAAACAACGAACAAAACAAAAAAATTTTCGAATATCTCTTTTTTTTCCCACAAAAAAAAATTCTTGAAAAATGGCAAAAAAACAGGGGGTCACAGTGGTGTTGTGCCTTAAGACAATTGAGTTGAAATTTGGTAGAAATATTGATAATATTGCTACCTTCTACTTGACGCGAATTCTTTCTGAAAATTAGAAAAGAAAACAACTTTTTTAAAGCAAATTCTACAGAAATTGTGCGTGAAATGTTGATTTTTTTTTTGTAAATGCGTGTCATTCTCTTAAATTTGCATTTTAATATAACTTATTTCACATTTAATTTGCAAAATAAAAATAAACGTTTAAAAATGTATTTTCCGTTCTTCACGAGTGCTGTGAATTGACATTAAGAAAAATCAGACTGATTAGCGTATTTTAACCATCGAAAAAACAATCGCGAAAATCAGCTATTTTTCGATCCGTTACGAATCCGTTTCGATTCGCGTCCCAATAGTTTCAATGATACTTATCACCAATATTCCTCCGCAACGATTTGCCAGCTTTTACCATCCCGTCAATTTCACTTTTACCCCACACCTCGTTATTTCCAGCTCCTCAGAGATGCTCTTCAAAACGCGTCGACCTTCCAACAATTTATTCGAAATATGAGGAAATTACCTTGAGCTCGTAAGACTTGAGCTCGCGTTCCTGTCTCTTGGCCTCAAGATCCTGGCATCTCTCGAGTATCGCCTGTTTCGCTTCCTCGACGCAGGATCTCGTGCCGATTATCTTGATCAAATCGAGCTTCTCCTCGGCCGATGAGAGGGTTATGTGAACATCGTATTTCGACATCAGCACGCGAACGTCCTTGCCCGACCGTCCGATAATGAGGCGATGAAGATCGAAGGGCACCTCGACCTCGATCACCACGGGCACAAGATCGAGGAGGGCCTGCTTCGCGGCCTCGACCTTGTCCGGCTGCCCGGTGATGCGCACGATGTCGCAGGGCAACGGATTGTCCGTGTGAACCGTCTCGCCGTTCTCCTCGCCGTTCATCCGTTGATTCTCGACGTTCATCGTGTTATCGTCGTGCTGTTCCCGCTCCGGGAACTTTATTTGCACGTCGAACTCGGACGTTATGTTTTGAACTTTGAAACCCTTCGCACCCATCACTGTTCGATGATGCTTCTGCGGTATTACACACTCGACCGTCACCATGGATTCCTGTCACAGGGTTCATTCGTTAATTCTCGTCGTTTTAATTTTAACGGATTTATGTAACCCGAACAAAATTTAACCCTTCGAGTGCACACTGGGCCTTTTTGACCGTACGTATTTAAGGGGTTACCCCCACTTGCGATTTTGAAAAAATCGATTTTTTTATTGCATTTTTTGAAGTGCAATTTGAAGTGCAGTTTTTTTTATTCCCGGAATAGATGACTCTATGTAAGTTTACAAAAAAAAATATTTTCTTCGTGTAAACTGAAATTGAAACTCTAAACGCGTTTTTCTCAAAATGGCATTTCTGAAGTCGGTGACCAAGATTACTCGAACACTAATGAACCGATCTTCTTGATATTTTGCAGGCTTATTTAATACATAAAAATGTAGTCTTTAATCGTTCGATTTTTTTTTTCGAAAAAAATGGCCGTTTTGTTGCCAAAAAACGGCCGTTTTTTTCGTTAAGATCGAACCATTAACTTTGACTGTCCGCCATTTTGTGAAAAATGAATATTTTTTAAAATCCTTCGATTAAAGACTAGTTTATACTTATATTTGACTAAATCCATCCGCATTTTTTTTCAGATGATCCACTTCGCCGCAATGTTGGTCACCGCAAACCGTGTATATAAAAACATTATTTCATTGACGGCCATTTGCCACTAAACAATGTAATATTTGTCAATAAAAAAATTACTGAAAGTTCTTCAAGATGTGTTCTTTAAGATGGTATATTGATCGATTAAAAAAGTTTTGTAGTTTTCTTTAAAAAAAATCATGAAAAAGGCCTTTTTTGCGCTACAAGTGGGGGTAACGCCTTAACTAAACTGAAATTCCAGTATATAGTAGGCCATGATCTGACCTATCGACAGTTGCAGGATTATCCATTCATAACAGGCCACCCTGTAGATAAAGTAAACCCTCCAAGCTTCATTTCGATTGTTTTATTAGTATTAAAAAAATGTTTAAACTTTAAAAAGCCTTATTTTCCGACCATCCAAAGGTACATAAGGCCTTAGCAAATTCCCAACCGTAATTCATATTCCAAAAGCCGTGGCAATGAAATTCTCGAAAAGTATGACCATATTCAAGTTTGAGCTTGCAATAAATGCCGATTTCTCACCAATTCCTGCACGATCTCGCGCATTCGTTGTTTCGCGGCTTCGATGCAATCGCGGGGTCCCTTGAGCGAGACGATGTCGCTATCGTTGCCGGCTCGTGGAAACGATATTTGCACGCCGCCGCACTCGTCGGCGATGCGATAAAGGACGCCACCACGGCGTGCGACGAAGTGCTTGTGATGCTTCGGGTCGATGCTTATCTCGTCCTCAACGCTGTTATCCTGCGTAAGGACACGTAACGTTTCGGGATTCACGAAGATTTGGAAAATTGTGGTGGAAAACGAGAAAAAAAAATCGTATTGGGTCAAAGAACACGTACGATGTCTTTGATCATTGCCTCGAGTTCGGCCTTTGCTTTTTCGACCGCTTCCTTCTTTCCTATCACCGTTATCAACTCGTTGTCCTCGTCTTTGTCCGATGGAAAAACTATGCGAGTCCCTGTGGATTCTCTTATCTGGAAAAACAAACGGTACCACCAACGAGGCGACGTTTCTCAATTTCATTTATACGCCCAAGCACTGGGAACTTTGCGAAAAATGCGTTTTAAGGGGCAACAATACCGTAAACCTTCAAAATTGAGCGACTTTTCGCGATTTTTTTTTGGTCGAAGGACGAGTAAGATGATAATAATATTCGAGGATGATAGTCAGATCTTCAAATGAGCAAAAAAAATTATATTAAAAAATTATACAAAATGGTGACGCCATTCTCGCCAGACGTGTTGAATTTGAGACGCTCTGCGGCACGCAGTATAACTGACGGAACTTTGAAAGTGGAAAAAAAAAAATTCTATTTATCTACGTGAGTATAGCTCGGTAATACGTAGGGGATTTTTTAAATAATAATTTTTGTGTATTTGCTAGCATCTCTTAAGGGGAGGGTAGGGGTTTTAACGTGAAAAAAAAAAACACTTTTTTGCGAATTTTTTTCATCTATATGGATAGAGTAAATTTATTGCAACCTTTTGTACATTGTTAAGTGTCATTTCATGAACATTCCGTGACATTTGTACGCGAAAATATCCACAAACAAGCCGGTGCCGCGTTTTTCCCGAAACCACTTTTTCAAAGTCCGTGTTCACTGCCATTTGAAAACTACATGACCGATTTATTTCAAACTTGGTACACACTTTCTACATATAAAATACCTCCCCCCAACGGTTACTTTGAGATTTTTTTTACATTGAGGGGGTTTTCCACCCCCAAAATGGCGGAATTTTTCGTGAAAAATAGCACTTTTCACTTTACATGACCACCAAAAATTTAGAAATGAAAAAAAAAATTATTAAAGACCGTTGGGGGGAGGATTTGATGATACTTTGACTAAATTTTAATGGTACTTGATTTCAGATAATTTCTAGCTGAGATACAGTGAACACCGCAAATCGTGTTTTTCCAAAGGCGTTCTTGGAAAAGCTTTGTCACCGGCTTGTTTGTGGATATTTTCGCGTACAAATTTCACGGAATGTTCTTGAAATTACACTTAACAATGTACAAAAGGTTTCAATAAATTTACTCTATCCATATAGATGAAAAAAATTCGCAAAAAAGTGTTTTTTTTTCACGCTGAAACCCTCCCCCTTAAACCAATAAAACATCCATTTTTTGAACATTTTACGGTGGTACCCCTTAAGTTTTGAGAACTTCTACAATTCGGAACCATTCTGATGTGTTGGCTCTTCACTTTTTGAATTATTGTTCAATCACGTGTTCATTTTTCGTATTTTCGCTTCGCCGTCCTGCGTGGATAAAAATTAAAAAGAGTTTTACCTTTTTTATATTAGCACCCTGTCTGCCGATGATAAATTTGTGATGTACCGGCTTGGCGCGGACAGTATCCGTAAAGCTGGCCAGCTGTTTCTCATTCGTTTGCTCGAGGAGTTGCTGTTTTGCTTTTTCAACGTCTTCCTTAGGTCCTTTGATACTTACCTGAAATTACGAGCAAGTGATATTCTACGACAACGACGGGTGCAGTGGGTTGCCACGGATAAATGGACATTCGGAAAAAAAGGAATTTGTTATTTTTTTTTCAACTGTTTCCATACCTTATTTTCGAAAAACAAATATACCCAGACCGGTGTTAAATATATCAAAAGAATTTTTTTTACAAAACCAGCTTTTATTGAATGCTAAAAAGTAGATTTATTTGCCAAGTCATCTAATCGTGGCTATAAATAAAAGCTTGGGGCGCTCAACTTTTTTTAATGTTTAATAAATTTGATCAATTCATTTTCATTAACCGTATTCAATTTGGCACAATACTAATTAGCGAAATTATTATCACACGTTTATACTCAGTTTCAGGATATTTATTTTCAAAAACTAAGGTTGTTTTACAGTTAATTAAATTACAGTTGATATGTTAACGGATTTATGGAAACTTAAGATTATATGTCAAAATTTTAAGCGCCCCAAGTTTTTATTCATAGTCATTTATAGATGACTTGGTAAAAAAAAGATATTTTCTACTCTCCGGTACATTAAATAGAAGCTTTTTTTAAATATTTGTTTTACATATAATTTTCTACTTTTTAGTCTAGTTTACGAGTTTGTACGTTAGGAACATGGAATGCTTGTAAAAAATAACAAAGACTAATTGGGATTCAACTTACGACCAATAGGGAACCTTACGCAAAGCTCAGCGCAGATGGCGCCACGTAAACATAACGTAAACAAAAGAAGTTGTCAGCACGCTCGGTACATTTTCACGGTGTCTGTCTTGTACTAAAATTATATGAATGGGCATAATGAACAATAATTACGGATATTTTACTATACCGGAATTGAGAAACCGGTTTCTACTCTTTTCCTTCTCTGTTCATCCGTTAAAGTTTCTTTTTTGCTCCGAACAAACAGGGACGATTTAACCCCTTTTTTAAATATTTCCCAGCTCGGTTTTATCCCCGTAGAGAATAAAAACGAGTAAGGTATGTATTATGTAATAAAATAATACCAGAAGGTTAAAAAATGCAAATATTTTAAAGAGACATTTTTAGGTTATGATGATTAACTACTTTACAATATACTTTTAGAAGTAAATAGCTTCAAAAATATTATGTTTATACACTGAGCTGTAACAAATCCTTCGTTTCTATAATCTGCAGATCTAAAATGTTCGGAATATAGCTTTGAATGTTTTGTGGCTGCAAAGTGCTTGCGACGTATGGCAAATTCCCATTGCTTGCGAAGTTTTTCGTTTTTAGGAAATAAATAAACGCCTTCGTTTCTGCATCCAATTGGACAACACTGATGCATTCTTCACAATTTATTCGCGACAAACGGATTATTTAAAGAAAATTCAACAGTAGTCGTAGAAACACGGGCAAAACCAAAGAGAATCTCACTAAACGTCATGTTTTGCTTACGTTATAATACAATGTGCCCTCTAGCGGGAGAAATTGTTAGGAAGGTTCCCTATTGCTGCATGTAACCTCTCTACGTACAAACACACTCGGCTACGAATATGTTTTTATGTGTGAGTGATTTTATATAGTGAGAGATTTCATATAGATGATTAGATACCGCTTTTTTTTTAGATAGATGGTGATTTTATATACACTACCGGCGAAAAGTTTCCGGACAAATATTTAAAATAGTGCCGAAACGGTTTTCTATGCCATTTCGCCGGTAGTTGGCCTAGGCCAATTTAATAAACGGCATTTTAAAGAGGGATTTACCTTCACTTTGGCTTTTTTTCAAATAATTTTACGGTTTTTTTTTACAATTAGCACCCGGTTTTGAAAACAACCATTTTTGTCGTCTTTTTTTTTCCGTTCTGAGTGGAACCCGTTTCCAGTACAAATTTTTTTTATGAATTTCTCCGACCAAAATCATGAAGAGGGAAGCCTAAGCTTCAATTTCGTTTTTTTTTTAATGTTCTACGATTTTTTTTGCAACAATATTTCGTTTTTTGTGAAAAAATAGATAATTTGAAAATTGCTCCGGAGTACGAAAACGATGAGATTTACAACAAAACCTCAAGACCGCAAAAAAGTCGCATTGCTTCTTGAGAGTTCACGAGAATTTTTTCTGATTTTTTTTCGATTTTTTTTTCATCTATGTCCGGTCAAAGCTCGATTGATCTGAATACAATATCAATAATATAATTAAATTCGGCGAAAGGAGGTTTCTTCGACGAGACCAAAGTTTAATATGTAAGTCAAAAATTTAATTATATTATTGTTGTGGTATTCAGATCAAGCGAGTTTTGAGCGGAAATAGATGAAAAAAAATCTGAAAAAATTCTCGTGAACTCACAAGAAGCAATGCAACTTTCTTGCTATCTTGAGGTTTTGTTGTAAATCCCATCGTTTTCGTACTCCGGAGCATTTTTCAAATTATCTATTTTTTCACAAAAACGAAATATTGTTGGAAAAAGAAATCGTAGAATTTTTTTTAACCGAAATTGAAGCTTAGACTTCCCTCTTTATGATTTTGGTAGAAGAAATGCGTAAAATTTTTTTTCGCTTCAATCGGGGTCCATTCAAAAAGGAACAAAAAGACAACGAAAAATTGTCGTTTTCAAAGCCGGGTGTTAATTGTAAAAAAATCGTATACATTTTTAAAAAAAGCCAAAATGAAGGTAAATCCCTTCTCTTTAAAATGTTGTTTATTAAACTGGCCTAGGTGAACTACCGGCGAAATAGCATAGAAAACCGTTCCGGCACTCTTTTAAACTTTTGTCCGGAAATTTTTCGCCGGTAGTGTAGATGATTAGATATCGCTTATTTTATAGTGAGAGATTTTATATAGATGATTAGATATCGCTAATTTTACATGAAAAGTTGAAAATGTTATGGATATTCTTTTTTTAATCGAATCATGCACTGTGACCTTTTAGAAGCATGTTTGCAATATTTAAAAACTCTGAGTAGTCGGGAAGTTGGTGAAATATCGATTTTCCGTTTTGCATCACACAGGAAGTCAAGTTAAAGGGTGAAATGCAGTCAGAATTTTCAAAAAATCGATTTTTTAAAACATTTTCTTGAAGTATGATGTTTCGAAAATATTCTCTGAAAATTTCAAGTCAATCCGATGAACAGTCTCCGGGATATCCCACAATTAGCGAAGGGGCGCCTGGTCCCCATGGCAAGTAGCAGCTGACAAACGCGCAAACAATAATACCCGGGGAGGCAGAATGCTTCGAAGACAACAACAAATGGATATTTTGAAAGCTACCTCATCGGCAGAAGCCCTATTGTATGGGCCAGGAATTGATGATTCGATGTAAGTAATTTTTTAATTAGTATTTCTATACATAAATCAAGTGTAAAATTGGAAAATTCTTTCAGAAATTTTCAAAAATTTATTACTCAAAAACTATGAACTTTAGCAAAATTTTATAAAGAATACTTTCGTTTTAGAATTGCCCAAAATTATTTTTAAAAATAATTCATCCCGAAAAACTTTAATTTTTTGAAAAATTGTTTTAACAATTGGCTATAAACAATTGAATGCTCGACTTTTCGGCAAAAAAAAGTGATATTCGGATTCAGCGGATCAAAATACATAAAAAAAAGTTTAGCTTCATCCATCGAGCTCAAAATTTTACGAACATATAATACCGTCTCCACATCGAAAAACTTTAAACGCGTTTTTCTCGAAACTATGTTTTTCAAGTCGGTGACCACTGTAATTCAAAAACCACTCGATGGATTTTGATGAAATTTGGTGTGCTTATTGATAGCATTTAAAACTAGTCCTTAATCGAAGGATTTTCATTTTTGTTGAAAATTTTTATTTTTTTAACAATAAACGACCGATTTTTTGGTCGAAAATCGAAAGTTATCTGTCTGAAGCCGCCATTATGTTAATTAAAAAAAAAGCTTCGATTAAGGACTAGATTCATTATTAAACTAATGATTTTTTTTGGTTTTTTGATTTCAGATGATCCAGTAAAATTTTATGATGTTCACCGCAAAGCACTACATGCCGAAGGGGGTCCGACAAACATGGCGATATTTTTATAAATAATCAATATTTTTCTTTGAACATTTGTACAAGTCAAGTTGAAATATAACATAAAAAGGCTGCGTGACATCTGATCCGATGACAAAATATCCGCGACAAAATATCCTCACGACAAAACATCCGCGAGACAAAATCCTAAATCTCGTCCACCACATCAACGGAGTCGCGCGCAAAACACCTTTGTGGGGTGTGTGAGATAATGGGGTGGGGGCATAATACGAATTCCTTCATTGAACCTCAAGAAACAAACCCAAACAAACCCAAACATATCCGTCACATATTAATTTCTTCATTGAACCCAAACAAACAAAACCAAAACAAACAAACAAACCCAAACAAACCCAAACATATCCGTCACATATTAATAATTTTCCCCCTTTTTATGATGAAATAAATTTCAACGGCATGACTGTACACTTTAAATTGTATATAATATCGACAGATGCCCCAAATTTCGAAATCAACGAACAAACTTATACTTCCCTCTGTCGCTGAGAGAGTGCTTAAAGAACAAGACAAATGCTGTCAAAACCATAGAATTCACTAAGAGTATCAATTTATACGAAAAACTGTAATTCCTTTACATATATTTATAAGTTCCCTTTAAAAAAGTTTTATTTATTTATTTATTTTTTTTTATTTTTTTTTATAAATTCCTTTCGATTTTTATACATAAATAATTAACACAATGCACAAAATGTAAATATGGCGTCGCTAATAACCCTAGCTGTTGATGCGACAATAAATAATTAAAAAAAAAAAAAATAACGACAGATATTTTGTCATGAGGATATTTTGTTTTGCGGATATTTTGTCGAGGATATTTTGTCGTCGGGTCAAAACGCGCGTTGCCCATAAAATGTCTGTGTAACCACTTTTGTAAAACAAACTTAATTACTATAAAAAAAAAATGTATTGAAAATGTTCGTTTTTTCACGCCTCTGACTGCATCTCACCCCTGAAATAAGAGCTTGTAACTTGTAAAAAAGGAATTGCTTCGTACCTTGTCGCTCTTGCTGTCGGCCGGTGGAAATTTGATCGTAACACCGCCGCAATCCTCCATTATCGAATGTATGAGCTTGCCGCCGATGCCGATAAGTGAATTGTAAAATTTCGGCGGTATCGATATTTCCTCTCTCACGATGTTGCTCAGCTCGTCTTGTATCTTTTGAATCTTATCTCTCGCTTCCTCAACGTTCTCCTTCTTGCCCGTTATCGTGATAACCTCGCTCTTCACCCCCTCGGCCGGCAGGTCGATCTTCGTATGCGTCTCCTCTCGTATCTTCGTTAAAAATAATTACACGTTTGTTTTTTCTCTCCGCGATCCGATCGAAAGGCCTAACGACGATTGTGAAATTACCTTGCGAATATTGCCACCCCCGCGGCCAATGATGTATTTGTGAAATTGCTTGAATATTGGGAACTCGAGTACGTGAACGTTCTCGTCAAGTTCCTTGACCAGTTGCATCAAATGTTTATGGCACTTGTCGACGTCCTCCTTGGGGCCTCGTATCTTCACGATATCGTCCTTCTCGCCCGGTCCCGGAATCGTTATTTGTACGTTGTTGAATTTGTCGCGAATCTCTTTTATTCGGTCGCCCTTGCTGCCGATTATACTCGCGTAATGACGATGGTCGATTATCACGTCCTTCTCCTTCTCGTTTTCCAATTTTCTCACCATCTCCATGAGTTTCTGTCGTGGACGCAAACGGCAAATTAGCGACGCGGTACGACACGCGAGCAGTCAAGGCAGAAAAATTCGATAAAAAAATTCACCGCTTCGGCCTCTTGAACACCGCTCGGGCTACCCTCGATTCGAACCATCTGGCAACCGTCGACTTCCGTCGTTTTCAAATCGACGCCCGTTTCCTCCTTCAATCGATGCACTGCCGAATATACGTCGGAATTATTTTTCAACCGATCATTCGGTACTTAAGGCCTTAGGCCACAGTAACGGGTATTAAATCATGTGCGAATTTAACATTTTTTTTCGTATGAAAAAGTGATTAACTCGTAAAATTAATTACACATCTATTTAGTATGAATATCTAGCTGTTAGAAAATATATATAAGGCATTCCACGTCACTTCAGCCGGTAAAAAAAAAATTCACAAATAATTTTGAAAAATCGAGTTACTTTATTGAAAAATATTCACCGTGTCGACATTTTTTAAAAATGTCTGACGTCTTTTCTCGTTGAATACCATTTTTTAATATATTTCCATTCAAACGGCTGTATCTTTGGCAGGATTTGACGTATTTACATTCGTAAAAAATGAAAATGTGCGTCTTTTTCTAACCCTGCAGAAAAAAATTTATTTAGATTTTATTGAGCAAGTCGAACGTCCGTTTCAGGGCAAAATATGCAAAAATATTTTTTTTCTCGAGGAAAGACACTAGTTATTTTATTTTTAAGAATTTCTCCGAATTGTGAATACGAAAAACAGATTTTTGGTATTTTTTATATTATGGGATTCCTAAACACCGTGAAGTAACAGCTATTTTTATTTTTTTAATTGTTTTTATTAATATTCGAATGAAGAGTGTGGAGCACTCGCTGTATGTTTACCAGGTTTTTGAAATACATATGACATATATGTCATATGTATTGGAGCCTTGGAGTGCTCCACACTCTTCAATCGAATATTAATTAAAAAAAAATTTTTTAATAAAAATAGCTGTTACTTCACGGTGTTTAGGAATCCCATAATATAAAAAATACCAAAAATCCGTTTTTCGTATTCACAATTCGGGGTAATTTAAAAAAATAAAATAACGAGTGTCCTTCCTTGAGAAAAAAATATATTTTTGCATATTTTGCCCTGAAACGGACGTTCGACTTGCTCAATAAAATCTAAATTAAATTTTTTTCTGGAAGGCTATAAAAAGACGTACATTTTCGTTTTTGGCGAATGTAAATACGTCAAATTCTGCCAAAGATACAGCCATTTGAATGGAAAAATGTTAAAAAATGGTAATCAACGAGAAAAAGCCAGGATTTTTTAAAAAATTTCGGCCCTCCGTGAATATTTTTCAATAAAGTAACTCGATTTTTCAAAATTATTTGTGGATTTTTTTTACTGGCTGAAGTGACGTGGAATGCCTCATATATTTTTTTTCGATGTACGAAATGGCCGACTATTCGAAACTTCTCCAAACAGCTTTTTACCAATTGGCGTGACATATAACTTCAACAATTTTCACTCGGTTTACTTCAAATTTAAAAGTTATGTTCCTAATTGCATTTCGCAAAGAAGTACGTACGGAATTTCTGATTAATCGAAAACTTTTCATTTTATAAGCAGTTTATGAGCAGTTATAACGAAATTTTTCACGGAAAATTCATTTCTTAACTTTAAATACCTACAACTTTTGAATAAAACAATATTTTTTAAATTCCGTATCGGCCGTATCGGCCGTCAGTCGGCCATTTTGTACATCAAAAAAATATATATTTTTTCTAACAGCTTGAGATTCATACTAAATAGATGTGTAATTAATTTTATGAGTGAATCACTTTTCCATACGAGAAAAAATGGTTAAATTCGCACATGATTTTATACCCGTTACTGTGGCCTAAGGCCTTAAACATGGCTTTTACGCATTAATGACACAGGATTTCCTGAACTTTCCAGGCTTTGCAAGTATTCCAGAGACATTGGGGTCAAATAAAGGACATCCTTTTTTCTAAGATCACATATATGCAAAAGTTGATTAAAATAAAAAATAATTTAAACTGAAATACGAAAAATAATTTAAATTCTAAATAAAACGAAATAAAAATATAAAGCAAAACAAAACCTATTCTTTATTATAAACAGAAATTCTTATGTCGGTGCCAATAAATAAAAATTAAAAATCATCACTAATATGCCATAATAATTGTATGATTGTGTATCCATAAATCTAATGCGAATGCATAAAGCTTTAGAGTAAATTAGTTTTTGAAATTTTCAATATTTCGCACTGCCCTAACTTTTTTCTATATGATGAAAAATAATATAAATATAAAAAATATTTATTTTTATACTTTTCAGTTTTCTCTGAAGTCGGTTACACTTTTCGTAATTCTTGCAAAAAGTAAATTCTGGAAAATGTTTCCGGAGTTTGCCCTGTTTTCCATATGCGTAACAGCCACGTTGTAATTATTGAGAAATGTATTTTTTTTTGTTTGTTTCTCTTATCATGTTTTTTTTACCATTCGCGCCACTTTTTCCAATGATGTACTTCAAGTAATTTGGATCAACGCGGAATTCAGAGTAGGTGAGATTGTCGATAAGATCACGGACGACAGCCTCGAGTTCCGACTTGACTTTTTCCACGTCTTCGGGCGGTCCCTCGATCTTTATCTTGTCCTCTTTCATCGTGAACTCTACGTTCACTTTGGGCAAATCACCCGTTAACTTTTTGATGTTGGCACCTTTTCGCCCAATTATATATTTGTGAATCCATGCGGGAGCTTCGATGACAGCTGCGCGGACGCTGTTTGCCTTCTCGTAAACTGTATTGAGGGCTGTGTATTTTTTTTTCCAAAAAAATTTACAAATTAATTGGTATAATTATTCATTCGCAAAATAACTTATAGTTATACGAGATCAATTTTATATATTTATCAATTTTATAATTTTATACGAGATCAATTTTATATATACCAGTCGAAATTTCTTTCCGCACTAAAAGTTACATAGCGGACTCAAAAATAAAGATAATCAAATTTCCCAAGCGGCGTTTTAAAGAGGACAAATTTACCTTCATTTTGCTTTTTGAGAAAACTTTTTACATTTTTTTCTTGGGCCCGGTACGTCTCTTTGAAAATTGCTATTTTTTTCCACGTCTAAAACTGCCCGCATAACTACTGGCGAATTTCTTTGCTCGTTTTTTTCATGACAAACTTAATAAGGGTATCAAAACCTACATTTTCGTTTTTTGGAAAGTTTCGCACGAGTTTTTTTCGCCCCAGTATTTCATTTTTAGCTAAAAAAAGACATGTTTTAGAAAAATAGGTGTAGTCCAATAACTATGGGGTTTCAGAGAAAATGTCAAGAGGGTAAAAAGTTGCATGGGTTCACACTGGAGTAGCCAGTATTTATATCAATATCATTTTATCTTGCAAAAATCGATAGTTAAATCTTTAAACGCGTTTTTCTCGAAATGAGATTTTTCAAATTTGCTGACATTGTAACTCAAAGAGCAATTATCCTTTTTTCATAACTACGCCGTTTGGTTAGATTTTGATATTTTTCGAAAATCCTGCGTCATTATACAGGAAATACCTTCCAGTTTAACGACATTGTTTCCTTTTTCGGTTTCAGCTACTCAATCGGCCGCAATCATGTCAGCAGTGGCGGAACTTTTTTTTTTGGCGCCTCCGAAGGCAGTGCATAAGTCGCTTGGATTTCAATATTTTTCTATGAAAAAATTATGTAATATAGGTCAAATATAGCCAAATATATTCTTAATTTTCCGAAACATTTAATTGAGTACTTTTCTTCCAAAAAATTCCGGAAAATCATCCAAATTTTCCGCGTTCACACTGGTATAGCCCCTTAAGTTCGTCATCGGAAAAAACAAGGGAAGAAATTCGCCAGAAGTTATGTGGGCCGTTTTAGACGTGCCAAAAACATCTAAAAAATAGCCATTTTCAAAAAGGCGTACCAGGCCCCAAAAAAAAATGTAAGAATTTTTCTAAAAAGCCAAAATGAAGGTAAATTTGTCCTCTTTAAAACGCCGCTTGGGAAATTTGATTATCTTTATTTTTGAGTCCGCTATCTAACTTTTAGTACAGCAAGAAATTTCGACGGGTGTGCTCAAACTTTTGGCCGGCAGTATATATATATATATATATATATATATATATATATATATATATATATATATATATATATATATATATATATATATATATATATATATATATATATATATATGAATCATACCTTGACCCAATTTTTCCTGAGGTCCTCGTAACGTTATAGTCCCAATAGTGGAATCTTGCGATGGCATTTCAACACTGACTCCTGTTAGTTGCAATATCTCGGCGATTGTACTGTTTCTATGACCAACAACGTACTTGTGCTGGGATTTTGGCACCTCCACGGAAACGGTGGTACATCTCTTTTCCTGCATGAATTTAAAACAAAAAAAATCGTATATTGAAGCAACAAAAATATGAATCAACATCAATGTACAAGATAGACGCTGCCACGAATTATTTTGTTGTAATTTATTTGCGTTGCTCAATTAACGAGGTAATGCAGTGTTTAAGGGAGACTTTGTCCTTGAAATTTTCAAAAAATCAATTTGAGCTGAACATGAGCAGCTAGAAGAAGAGGAGGGATGCCTCTATGGACCAGGCATTGCCGATTAGCGGTAATTATAAACACATTTGTGTAAACACATTACAAAACTTTAAACGCGTTTTTCTCGAAAACACGTTTTTAAAAATTGCTGACATTCTCTTGACCGCTGTAATTAACATATCGACCTGAAATTTGGAGAGCATACTCAGAAAATATGTCTTCACGGAATGACGGATCGTTTTTTCGATAGATACATTTTTGCATTTATTATTTATCTTTTTTGCGAAAAAAACGCGAAAATTCGATTTTTTTTAAATTGCCGCCATTGTCCTAAATTTGTACTAAACGAAAAACCCATCCGTCATTCCATGACCAAAGGGTCACAGATTGATAATATGCTTTGAATTTGTGTTTCAGATCAACAAAGAGGGGGCAGTGATGTCAGCCGTTTACCTCCCGCGATTTGAGGACCTGTTTTCGCGGAGCTGCAACGGCCGCCATTTTGCATTTTTTTTTAAATTTTTAACGTTCTGTATATCATGAATAAAAGCAAGAAAAAAACCGTACTCAAAAAGCTTTACTCGTTTCCTTTAAAAAAAATAAACTAAACACCTGAAATATGGCACTCCAAGGACAAAGTCTCCGTTAAGAGTTTGACGAAATTGGAGGGGAAAGAAAGCAACGATCGACGTGGACAAACGAGTATACACAATTATTCGACTCTCGGTTTGGAACTTTCTTATCGAAATAAAAAGATAAGTAAAGAATCGACAACGAATGGTCGACCGATCAAATATTTATTCGAAACGTTGCCTCACCATGTCCTTGTAGATGTTCTCGATCATTCGTTTGGCCGCTGCGACACCCTCCTTCTCACCGGCTATGGTTAGCTCGTCTTTTTGGACGGAAGGCGGTGGAACATTTATTCTTGCCCCGGTCTCGGCAATCATGGCATTAAGATTCTCATGATGAGCGCCGCATATGAACGGATGGTAAATCTTTGGCACGGTTATCCGTTCGAATGCTTTCCTCGACTGAAATTAAACCGTGAACGAAATTACATGATTTTTCCTGCGGCCTTTCAATAATAAGGTATTGAAAATATGGTTGGAAAAATCGTTTTTTTTTGCTTAAAAAATACTTTGGGGTCATGAAAACAATGTGCAATTGGTCCTATAGCGGCAATTTTGTTTTCAAAGGTTCAATTATCGATTTTGCCGCAGCGCCTAGTACAACTTTAAACGCGTTTTTCTCGAAAGCACTTTTTACAAACTGGGAGGACGGATTACTCGAACACCGTTGCATGGATTGATTTGAAATTTTGATAGTGGCTTTTGCAAACAATTCTTCTTGCAGTTCTTTTTGCAAACAATTTACTGCTTATTTTTTGAGCGAAAAATCGATTTTTTTACTTTCAAAAAACGCCAATATTTCAAAGTTTGATTTAAAAAATCCCTACGTCGTCCCATGGCTAATAATATATAGATTATAATTTTTTTAGTTGTTGTTCCGGGTCTTATACTTTACGAGAAAACCGTCCTCCTGTGAAGCTATTTATAAAAAACACGTTTTTTCAAGATGGGCTCTGTCGCCGCCATTTTGTATGAAGATTATAATACATTTTTTTAATACTTTAATATGTGTTAAATAAACTCTCTCAAAGGAAATCCTATTCCTTTTTTCATACTCCCAAAATAAATTGTCAAATTTAAGCCTTGTTTTCTGCCGCTAGCGTGGTGTTATCACTTAAGGCCTTATATACGCCACAAATTTCAACATTTTTTATTTATTTTCTATTCCATTAGCCTGAACGGTTAGGAATATTTTAGGCTTTACAGAATGGAAAATTCCCAAAAATTCCAAAAATAAGGTAACATTGCATTTATTATTATAAATGCAATGTTACCTTATTTTTGGAATTTATAATACCGCGTAATGATTAATTTATATATACCGCGCGACGCGCCCGATCGCCGACTTCAAAGCCGTTTTTCCACGATTCACTTTTTCGAACCTTGTGAAAGTTCTAACTCTTGAACGAAGGTTCAGATCGCTTTGAAACATTTACAACATATTCTTAGTATCATCACCTATCTTGTGAAGCACATAAACAAAAATTTCAATGACACAAAAAAATATAAAAAATAAAATACCGACAGAAAATTGAGTAAAAAAATGTTGAGTTTCGAATTTTTATTATAATTTTTTTAAATCATATTGTTGGTT